>JAXLNO010004985.1:95056-97556 GCA_038087875.1 Malacoraja senta
ATTGAAATCTCTGTGGCCAAGTTAGCAGATGATGCTGAGTTTGGTGGAGGGGCAGGAAGTGTAATGGAAGCAAGGACTCCGCAGAAGGACTTGGACAGGTTGGGAGAGTGGCAGATGAAATTCAGTACAGCTGACTGCTGTACTGAGTAATAAGAATAAAGGCGTAGATTACTTTCTGAATGGAGAGAGAATCCAGAAATGGGAGATGCAAAGAGACTTGGCAGTGCTGGTGCGGGACTCTCAAAAAGTTTATTTGCAAGGAAGCCAAATTCATTTTTATCAAGAGGACTGGAATACAAAAAGGGAGATGCAATGCTGAGGTTGTATAACGCCCTGGTCAGGCCCGCATTTGGAGAAATGTGAGAAATTTTGTGCAGAATATCTGAGGCAGGATGTCCTGGCTCTGGAGAGGGTCCAGAGGAGGTTTACAAGAATGATCCCAGGAATTAGTGTGTTAGCATATGGTGAGCATTTGACAGCACTGGGCCTGTACTGCTCTGAGATTAGAATGTTGAGGGGGGGAACCTTATTGACACTTACAGAACAATGAAAGGCATAGGTAGAGTGGATGTGGAAAGGAAGTTAATGTATATTTTAAAGGCAGAGATAAACCCATTTTGGATTAGAACGGGTGACAAGTGTTATGGGGAGGAGGCAGGAAAATGGGATTAGGAGGCGGAGATCAGCCAGGATTGAACGGGGGAATACACTCGATGGGCCGAATGGGCTAATTATACTCCTATAACTTATGAACTTGAGAACTGGTGAAATGAAAATAGTCCTTTATTCTGGTGGCTGCTTACCCGAGACAGCGCAAATGGAGATGAATTCGATCCGGAGGTAATTTTAGTTTGAGATATGACTATGCATGGGGGAGGCCATATCATTTGATATATTGAGGGCGTAAATTGTGGAATATTGGACAGATGATGACCAAGGGGAACTGTCAAGAAGAATAGCTGATAACAGCAAAGAACGACAATGTCCGTGTCGACAGGCGGGCAGGATGGAGCAGCTCCTATTTACCTCCAATCTTGTATTTTCCCTCCACTCGCATTGCTTCTCAGGGACGTAAATTTAAGGTTTTGTTTAATAATAAAGTTTAAAGAATGAAACGAGTGTTAAAAATGCTTGGAGGGACATCTGACTCTTTACATTGAAATTAGAGCGGGCAGTGAACAATAGGGTGCATTCTTATAAGGGAGCTTGGGGCAAGGCATCTCGGCTTCACGGGGCAGGAGTGAACCAAATGTACCAATACTGCGCAGGAAGGACCAGCAGGGGCGTTTGAGGCGCTACTTCCGGCTTGGTTTAGACCCACTTCAGTCTGAGCTGGGGTGTATTCAACATCCCCCGCCAACGACACTGTGTATTCCACATCCCCCGCCAACGACACTGTGTAATCCACATCCCCGCCCACGACACTGTGTAATCCACATCCTCCGCCCGCCCAGGACACTGTGTAATCCACATCCTCCGCCCGACCAGGACACTGTGTAATCCACACCCCCGCCCTGGACACTGTTTAATCCACACCCCCCGCCCACGACACTATGTAATCCACATCCCCCGCCCGCCCAGGAGACTGTGTAATCCACATCCCCCGCCCGCCCACGACACTGTGTAAACCACATCATCCGTCCAGCACACAGTGTTGTCCACATCCCCCGCCCGTCTAAGGATCCTGTGTGACCCACACCCGCCGACCCGAGGCACAAACCCTGTGTAATCCACAAATCTCCGGCCCGGGTCTCAGACTGGTCCAAGCCTCGTCGTCCTTGGGCTCTGTTTTATCGACATCCCAGGATCCTGAAACATCCATTGACACACCAGAGCCCAGGGCCACGTGTAACGTAAAAACCCGTCCCGCGATTCAGAATCATGTGCATTCAGTGACATGATTCCTGGACACAGAATCCTGACCCGGTGTAATATACACTGCCACTCTACGGCTTGGAACCAGTGTAATGTACACACCTGTGCCAGGACGCGGACACTGTTTTAGTTCAGGATGTTTTCTTTCAATCCACACGCGTCGCCACATAAATCTGTGTAATCTACGACTCCATCCCAGGACCCAGAACACTGTGTGCTCCATAACCATTTGTAACCTTCCCTCCATTGATGCAATGTACACTGCAATGGCCAGGAAGCGAGCGAGCAAGATCATCTCTGACCCGTCTCACCCTGGCCACAAACTCTTTCAATCACTTCCCTCTGGAAGGCGATTCCGGTCAAAGCTGCAACAGCCAGACATAAAAACAGTTTTTATCCACGAATAGTTGCAGTACTCAACAGCCAAAAATCTGTAGCCTCCCTTTGATCTGGTATTTTGTTGGTTCACATGCTTGATCAATAGTGTTTTATTATTAATGTTTTATTATTATTAATGTTTAGTATTTTCTGAGTCATTCGTAACTGTCACTGTTGGTCATATTGTTACTTGTGGGCGGAGCACCAAGGCAAATTCCTTGCATGTGAATACTTGGCCAATAAACTT
>JAXLNO010004985.1:102556-168563 GCA_038087875.1 Malacoraja senta
AACCAGACCATGATGGAGAAGGTGAGGACAGACTGTACGATGGCCGTATAAAAGTGGACCATCATTGCCTGTGGCAGATTGTGCTTCCTCATCTGTTGTGCCTTTTTGATTGTGGAGTCGATGGTGGCCCCCCATTTAAGGCCCTTGGAGATGATGGTTTCCAGGAACTCCACAGATTTGATTATGGAGGTCGTAGGTTGCCGACCCCTGCTCTAACATAATCTAAAATACTCCACTGATGTGACGGTGGTGTTGTTGATGGTGAGTGGGGTGGGGGGAGGGGGAGCTCTAATAAAGTCTACAATCAATTCCACTGTCGTAAGAGCATTGAGCTCCAGGTTGTTGCGATGGCACCAGGACGCCATGTGTGTCACTTCCTGTCTGCACGCAAACTTCCTGTTGGCTTGAATTGTATCCATGTTGAAATACTCCCTCGCTCGGGTAGATACATCAGAACTAAGCTACGGAAATTAGTTTTGTCACCAGTCTTTATATAATAAATATCCAAAAGTGAGTAACAGCGGACAGGAGGACAAATGAGAAATGCCGTAGCAAGAATTCCTACAGGTTATGTTCAAATCCTATCCGCGTTACTGTAGCAGAAATGGTTAACAAGAATTTTAAACCAACTTTGTGCGTGGTGAATAACGGTGGTGTTTGTCAAACCAGGCCGGCCACTGTTCTGAGGGATGTGGGCATTAGAATCTACACTGTGGACAGGAAGCTGCTTGCACGCACATACTGAGCGCTGCAGCTCACAGAACTACAGCCCGGCAACTCAATCATTAAGCTGGCATTAAGCAAGGAGAATAGACAATAGACAATAGGTGCACGAGTAGGCCATTCGGCCCTTCGTGCCAGCACCGCCATTCAATGTGATCATGGCTGATCATCCAAAATCAGGACCCGTTCCTGTCTTCTCCCCTTATCCCCGGAAGTGGCGGCGCTGCCTTAGCAGCTGCGGCTCGCCTGCAGTACGTCTGTTTTTTGTCTTTTGTTGTTGTTTTCTTCTGTCCTGATTTAGGTGATTTTTGTTTATTAGGTTGTATATGTATGGGGGGGGGAGGGGGCGGGTGGGAGAAACATGTTTTTGGTCTCTTCCTTCGGGAGAATGCGACCTTTTCCAATCGTATCCACCGTCTCCGTCTGCTCTGAGGCCTAATCGCGGAGCTGGCGGCCTCCAACTGGGATCGACCTCTAGGCTCCGGAGGCAGAGCCAGCCAGGACCTGCCAACGCGAGGCTGGCCGACTTCGGGGCTGTGATGTCGTTCCGGCGGCGGCGGCCCGACTTCGGAGCCTCGGAGACTTCGGCCGTGGGCCCTGTGAACGACATCATAGAAACATAGAAACATAGAAACTAGGTGCAGGAGGAGGCCATTCGGCCCTTCGACCCAGCACCGCCATTCATTGTGATCGTGGCTAATCGTGCCCTATCAATAACCCGTGCCTGCCTTCTCCCCATATCCCTTGACTCCACTAGCCCCTAGAGCTCTATCTAACTCTCCCTTAAATCCATCCAGTGACTTGTCCTCCACTGCCCTCTGTGGCTGGGAATTCCATAAATTCACAACTCACTGGGTGAAAACGTTTTTTCTCACCTCAGAAAAAACATTGTCGGGAGCTCGCAAGTCCCAGGTTGGTGACCGGTTCTCGGGAGCTCTTGCAACAACAGCTTCGTCCGCTGGACTGGAGGGTGGCAGCTTCGTCCGCCCCGGGTCGCGGAGTTTCAACCTGCCCGTTCGCGGAGCTCGGATTCGGCCGCGGGACTTACTTCCCAACACCCGGCGTGGTCACAACATCGGAAGCCTGGATCGGCTCAACGCAGAGGGATAACAAGGAGGGAAGAGACAAGGACTTTAAGACATTTGCCTTCCATCACCGTGAGGAGGTGCCTGGTGGACTCTCACTGTGGTGGATGTTAAATCTGCGTTAAGTGTGTGTTTTGGTATTTTATTCTATGTTATGACTGCAAGGCACGAAATTTCGTTCAGACTGAAAAGTCTGAATGACAATAAAGGATACTTTGACTTTGACTTTGATAGTGGCGTTTAAGAGGCTTTTAAATAGGCACATGGAAGTGCAGGGAATGGAGAGATGTGGATCAAGTGCAGGCGGAGAAGATCAGTTGAACTGAGCATCATGTTCGGCGCGGACATTTTGCGCCGTTAGGCATATTCCTGTGCTGCACTCTTCTATGTTCTACGTTCAAAACTTTATCCCTCTGACTTTAAACCTGTTCCTCCGAGTCTTTGGCATTTTCACCCTGGGGGAAGAAAGGTTATAACTGTCTATCCTATCTTCTCCTATCGTAATTTTATATTCTTGTGCCAGTTCTCCCCTTAACCTGCGATGTTCCAGCGGTAGAGATGCTGCCTCACAGAGACTCGGGTTCGACGCTGACCATGGGTGCTGTCTGTCCGCAGTTTGCACGTTCTCTCTCCCCGTGACCTGCGTGGGTTTTCTCCGGGCGCTCCGGTATCCATCCACACTCCAAAGACGTGCGGGTTTGTAGGTTAATTGGTTTCGGTGAAGATTGTAAATTGTCCCTAGTGTGTGTAGGACAGTGTTAGTGTGCGGGGATCGCTGGTCGACGCGGACTCGGTGGGCCGAAGGGCCTGTTTCCCGCGAAGTACCTCTAACACTAAAACCAAACTAAAGAAAATAATCTAATTCTGTCTCACTGTAGCTGAAACCGTCTAAAGCAGGCAGCGTGCTGGTAAACCGCCGCTGCACCATCTCCAACCTCTCCTTGTAGTTAATACCATTTAATACAGACAACATTTTATGAAACCTCGTTTGCCAGCTCTCCAATTACTCCTCGCAAATGAAACCCTCTAATCCAAGCAGCGTTCCGCAGCTCTTCATTGTTGGCCGGTGTGTTTCCTGCGGCTCAATGACCTGTAACTGATGAGACCATTTAAAAAAATATATATATTTTTTAAAATATTCTATTTATTAGAAGTAAGTACATTACATTTTGATGGTACCTTTTTACAGGTTCCCAGAATTATTAAAACATTCTTTGTACAACTTCCTTTTTTCCTTTTTTTTAGATAGAAATGAGAAAGAAAGAAGTAATAATAAAAATAATAATGGATTGGATTTAAATAGCGCCTTTCTAATACCCAAGGCGCTTTACATCGCATTATTCATTCACTCCTCAGTCACACTCGGTGGTGGTGAGCTACTTCTGTAGCCACAGCTGCCCTGGGGCAGACTGACGGAAGCGTGGCTGCTAATCTGCGCCTACGGCCCCTCCGACCACCACCAATCACTCACACACATTCACACACATTCACACGTGAAGTAGTGAAGAGTAAAGGTAAGTCTAGTGAGTGCGAGGTAAAGAAAAGAAATAAGTAAGAAAGTGAAGCAGAAAGGAGATTCTCCCTCGCCACAAGTCGATGTTTTTTTATATTCTTAATCATTTTTCGCCCAAACCGAGAATTTTTTAATTTTACGATACTATTGCACCACATGAATCCACAAGGTCAATAAATGGAGACCAACTCGTTAAGAATTGGGCTTGTTTATCTATTCGGAGGAGTCTCATTTCTTCCAAGTGGGCAGTTTCCAACATATTACCAATCCACATTTTGAGTGTTGGTATAGTAGCATTTTTCCAAAATTTAAGTATGAGTTTTTTTGCTGTTATTAAACTATAATTAAAAATTGAAATTTGGGATATATTTAATTTGTTTCCATCTCCTATTACTCCGAAGATAATTATTTCCATATTAGGTTCCATTTTTATCTTAAATAAACTAGTGAATATATCAAATATATCACACCAAAATCCATGAAGTTTTGTGCAAGAAACGAAAGAATGTGTGATATTGGCATTTGGAGAAAAACATTTATCACAGATGGGAGAAATATTTGAATAAAATTTATTCAACCTAACTTTTGAATAATATAATCTTTTTTTTTTTTGAAAATATTTTTATTGGAGATAAGTACATAACCTATTAACATCATTACAGTCTTACATTTTTAATTTGATAATATTATCAATTATTATTACATTGTCTCCAATACCTTTTACCTTTTTATTTTATTTTATTTTAAACTAGATAGAACTAAGAAGATAGATGAAGTAAAGAAAGAAAAGAAAGAGAAGAAAAAGAGAGAAAAAAAAAATATTTACAATTTTATAACAAAAAACAAGAAACACAAAACAAAAAAACAAAACAAAAGAGAAAGATAGTTAAAGAAGAGTGGAAAAATTTATTAAAATAAAAAACTCCATTCGAGATATATTCGTACATTTCAGAATATAACATTTCATCCATTTTTTAGCCCGAGCATTAGTCAGGTTCCCGTGCTGAACCATTCTGACCCTTTAAATAATCAATAAAGGGAGACCATGTTCCAACGAATACTTCCTGTTTATCCAACAGGGAAAATCTGATTCTTTCCACGTTTAAGGTCTCCGTCATTTCTATAATCCACATTTTGATTGTGGGGGCCGTAGGGCCTTTCCAAAATTTTAGAATTAATTTTTTTCCTGTTATTATACTATAATCAATAAAGTTTCTTTGTGCTGTTGTAAATGTTTGATTTAATTCTGATGTTCCGAGTATTATAAATTTTGAATCCGGGTCCACTTGTGTGCTGGTCACTTTAGATATTATACTAAAAATATTTACCCAGAATTTTTTAATTTTTGTACAGTTTGCAAACATATGAGATAAGGTAGCTTCTAAATGTTGGCATTTATCACATATAGGTGAGATATGTTGAAAGATTTTATGTAATTTTGTTTTTGAATAATGTAATCTATGTATTACTTTAAATTGTATTAAAGAATGTCTGGCATTTAATGAACATTGATGTATCTGTTGTAAACTTTCTTCCCAAGTATCTTTCGTTATTATTTCATTTAATTCTTTTTCCCATGTTTGTCTGTGTGAGTCCGTCGATGGAATGTCACTGTCTAATAAGATATTATATATATAAGATATTATTTTTTCTGTATTAGGATGTTTATTCCAACATTCGTCAAGAATTTCTGAATTTCTAATTCGAAAGTTTTGAGTATTCGATTTTACATAATCTCTGAGTTGAAGATATCTGAAATAATCATTTCCTCGAAGTCCGTAAGTCTGTTGCAACTCCTGAAATGTCAGAAAAGTGCCTTCCTTATAAAGTTGTCCCATATTTTTAATTCCATAATTCTTCCATTGTGTAAAACCCCTGTCCAACCATGAGGGTTTAAACAAAGGGTTATTCACAATCGGGAGAAATAGTGATAAATTATCTAATTTTAATGTCTTTTTTAATTGTTTCCAAATTCGTATGGTACTAAATATTATAGGGTTTTCCCTATAAATTTTTTTGTTTAATTTAGATGTAGCAAATAATATCGACCCGATATCAAAAGGCAAACAGTCTTCCTTTTCCATTTTTAACCAATCTGGTTGTTGTTCTATTTCTTCCAACCAGAAATTCATATTTTTAATATTAACTGCCCAAAAATAAAACAGAAAGTTGGGTAAAACCAAACCTCCATTTATTTTTGATTTACACAAATGTCTTTTGTTTATCCTATGGTTCTTATAATCCCAGATAAAATCATTAACAATAGAGTCCAATTTTTTAAAAAAGTTTTTTGACAAATATATCGGAATTGTCTGAAAAAGGTATAATATTTGCGTTAAAAAAATCATTTTTATGGCATTAATTTTGCCAATCATTGAAATAGGGAGTGTTTTCCAGTATTGAATATTCTTATGTAGTTTATTCAGAAGTGGGGGAAAGTTTGCTTTAAATAAGATGTATATATCTTAGTTACATAGATACCTAGGTATTTAAATTTTTCGTTTACTATTTTAAATGGAAATTGTTGTATTATGTGTTTGTTATGTTCCCTTATTGGCATAATTTCACTTTTATTCCAATTTATTCTGTATCCTGAGAATTACCCAAATTGGGTTATTAGCTCTAATAAGTTTGGAATACTAATTTCTGGTTTTGCAATGTAAATTAGTACATCATCTGCGTATAGAGAAATTTTATTCACTGTGTCCTTTGTGATATACCCATATATTTCCGGATGACCCCTAACTCTTTCTGCAAGTGGTTCAATAGCTAAAGCAAATAATAATGGAGATAACGGGCATCCTTGTCTACAACCTCTAGATAGGCTGAATTTTGGTGACAACCTTTGATTTGTTAATATTCTAGCCGTAGGATTTGTATATAACAGTTTTATCCATGTACAGAATTTCTCCCCTAGTTGCATATTTTCCATCACTGAGAATAAATAAGACCATTCAACCTGATCAAATGCTTTTTCAGCATCGAGTGAGATTATTGCTAAATCTTCATTAATCATTCTCTTAGAATAAATAATATTAAATAATCTTCTTAGATTATAATATGAGTACCGTTTCTGAATAAAGCCTGTTTGGTCAGGGTGTATTATTTTATTCATCACTGTACTTAATCTATGCGCTAGTATTTTAGTTAATATTTTCTGATCTGTATTTAAAAGTGCAATTGCTCTATATGATCCCGGATCTTCCGGATCTTTATCAGCTTTAGGAATAAGTGTTATTATAGATTCATTTAAAGTATCTGGGAGTTTCTGTTGAGTATATATATGCTCATACAGTCTTTGTAAACGTGGGCATAGCAAGTCATAATTTTTTTTATAAAATTCAGAGCCTAAACCATCTGGTCCTACTGCTTTACCATTTTTTAAAGAGCCAATAGACTCCTCAAAATCCTTTATCGTAATCTCCCTTTCTAATAATTCTCTATCATTTGAATCTAAACCTTTTAAATTACATTTTAGTAAAAAATCTGCTATTCCTTCCGTTTGTGTTACAGCTTTAGTTGAATAAAGGTTATGATAGTATTGGAGAAATCTTTCATTTATGTCCTTGGGCATTTTTAATAATTCTCCTGTCTCTGTTCTAATTTTATGAATTATTTTTTCCCCTTCCATTTTTCGTAACTGACGTGCTAATAGTTTTTGTGGTTTGTCTCCAAATTCAAAATGTAATTGTTTGATTTTTTGATAAAGTTTTATTACTTGTTCTGAATACATTTTATTTAATTTATATTTCAATACTGCAATTTTATTATGTTTTGAAATAGATGGCATTCTCGCATTGTCTAAATCTAGTTGTTTGATTTCCCTTTCCAATGTTTGTTGTTTAATCCTGTTCTCTTTATTATAAAATACTTGAGCAGAGATTAATGCACCTCGAAGAAACGCTTTAAACGTTTCCCACATAAGAGAAGTAGGTGTGTCAGGGTTATCATTTACCTCAAAAAATATTTGTATCTGTTTAATAATATATTCCTGGCATGATCTTTCGTTCAAGATTTGTGGGTTAAATCTCCAATATGTTTGTTTCTCTGACAATCCATTTAATTTAATCATAAATGTTACAGGTGCGTGGTCTGAGATTATAATATTATGGTATTTTGAGTTATAAGTAAATGGGATAAACGTGGAGTCAACTAAA
Organism: Malacoraja senta; assembly: GCA_038087875.1. Lineage (NCBI taxonomy): Eukaryota > Metazoa > Chordata > Chondrichthyes > Rajiformes > Rajidae > Malacoraja > Malacoraja senta. Next base: position 110,035 of record JAXLNO010004985.1, read on the forward strand.
AAATAATCTATTCTTGAGTATGTTTTGTGTACTGGAGAGTAAAATGAATATTCCCGTCCAGTTGGATTTTCTATTCTCCAGACATCTTTAATATTAGTGGTATTAATAAATGAATTTAGAAATACACTTGATTGAGATTTTACTTTTTTTTGCCTTGATGATCTATCTAAGTATGAATCTAATGTACAGTTGAAGTCTCCTCCAATTATTAATTTATATTGTGTAAATTCAGGAATATTATTAAATGTTTTATTAAAGAACATAGGGTTATCAAAATTAGGCCCATATACATTCAGAAGAATCACTTTTTCTCCATTCAGCTCTCCAACTAATATAATATATCTACCATCAATATCCGCTATTGTTGATAAATTCGTAAAAGGTATTCCTTTACGAATTAATATTGAAACTCCTCTGGACTTATGGGAAAAGGAGGAATGATATGATTCAGCGATCCACTTAGCTTTAAGTCTGTGTTGGGATTCCTTTTTAAGGTGTGTTTCTTGAAGGAATATAATATCTGCTTTGATTAAATTTAAATGTGCCAAGACTTTACCTCTCTTAATTGGTTCATTGATTCCCTTGACATTCCAACTGCAAAATGTTATTCCCTGACCCCCACTTGTCATATTAACGTCTTGCATATTATTTCTAAGGTGGTCTATAACCGAGCAGAAGGTGCAGCACATAAAACCTGACCTTGCTCCTGAGCCTCAAATAGATGAATTTAGAATCATATACATCGTTCTTCCGAACACATCTCCTTGTATTATTATTGTTTTTCCAATCAAACCTTAAGTTATAAAAATATTTAAAGTGAGAAAAGTGATAGATTCTATGTAATATTTTTAATTGAATTAAATTATGTCTAGCGTTAATCGAACATTTATGTATATATATCAAATACCTCTCCCATGTTTCTTTAGAAATTGTTGGCATTAATTATTTTTCCCAGTCTTCTCTAATTGCCTCTGTTGATGGCAATTCTCTATTAAGAATACTATTATATAAATATGATATTAATTGTTGTGAGTCCACCTTAACATTCATTGCTTCTTCCATTATGCTCTGTAGTCTTGGTATATATTTTTTCATAAAGTCACATATCTGTAAATATTTAAAGTATTGGTTATTATTCAGATTAAATTTTGATTTTAATTATTGAAATGATAATACATTTCCCATTTCATACATGTCATCCACCTTTTTAATTCCCAATCTTTCCCATTGTCTATATGTTTTATCCATAAAAGATGGTTTAAATACCGGATTATTCACTATTGGTGTTAATGATGATAAGTTCCTTAATTTTAAAGTTAATTTTATTTGTTTCCAAATTCGAATTATATTATGTATAATTGGATTCTTCTTATGTAATGTATTATTCAATTTTATCGGGGAGAAGAGGATCGCTCCTAAATCGTACGGAAAACAATCCTCTTTCTCCATTCTTATCCATTCCATCTGTTGAGAAGGGCAGTCCAACCAATAAATGATATTCTTAATATGCACTGCCGAATAATAATATAAAAGAATAGGCAGTGCAAGTCCCCCTACATCTTTAGGTTTACACAGATGCTTTCTTTTAATTATATGTGCTTTGTAGTCCCAAATAAAATTAGTAATATTAGAGTCTAGTTTTAAAAATATATATTTTGGTATATATATTAGTATGGATTGAAATAAATATATTATTTGTGGTAGAACTATCATTTTTATAGCATTTATTCTGCCAATTAATGATTGTGGGAGCGTTTTCCAAAATTTTATCAGAGCGTTCAATTTATTTAATAAAGGATTAAAATTAGCATTAAATAATGATTTATATCTTCTAGTAACTTGAATACTTAAATATTAAAAAATTTCAGTTGCAATTTTAAATGGAAATTTTAATAGATGATTCGCTTTCTGGGGCTGTAATGACATAATTTCACTTTTATTCCAATTTATTCTATATCCAGAAAAAGAGCCAAATTCTTCAATTACGTTTAGTAAATTCGGGATACTCGTTTCTGAATTTCAAATATATAAAAGTATATCATCCGCATATAATGACATTTTGTAATTAGAGTCATTAGTATTATATCCCTGAATATTCGGATGTGTTCTTATCCTTTCAGCCAAAGGCTCTATCATAAGGGCAAATAGCAGGGGTGATAAAACACATCCCTGCCTATTGCCTCGTGATAATTGGAATTTTGGAGACAACATATTATTAGTTAATATTCTTGCCATTGGTTTATCATATAATAATTTCACCTATCTAATAGAATTATCTCCCATATTAAATTTTTGGAGTACTAAGTATAAATACTGCCACTCTACCTGATCAAATGCTTTCTCTGCATCCAAAGATATAACTGATAAGTCTTCCTTTTCCACTTTATGTGAATACATTATGTTAAAAGTCGTCTCAAATTATTAAATGATTGTCTTTTAGGTATAAACCCCGTTTGGTCCGGGTTTATCAATTTATTTATATATTTACTCAATCTTCTTGCTAAAATCTTTGCTAAAACTTTTTGATCTGTATTTAAAAGTGATATAGCTCTATACGAGCCCGGATCTTCTAGGTCTTTATCTTTTTTTAGTATAAGCGTAATTGTAGATTCTGCTAAAGTTTCTGGTAATTTCTTTTCGGTAAAAGCATAAGTATATAATTTAAGTAATCGTGGGACCATTAACTCCTGAAATCTTTTATAGAATTCATTTTTCAGTTCTTTTATTGTTTCTCTTATTTCTTCACTTGTGATCTGAGCTCCTAATTCCTCTTGTTCTAAAATATCAAATTTTGGCAAATTACAATTATCTAAAAAATGTATAATTGTATTGTCTTCTATTTTAGTTTTAGATGTATATAAATTTTGATAAAATTGAGCGAACCTTTTATTAATGTCCTTAGGTAAAGTTAATAGTTCCCCGTTCTCTGATTTAATTTTAATAATTGTTTTTTCCTTTTCTTGCTTCTTCAATTATCGTGCTAGAAGTTTATGTGGTTTATCCCCAAATTCAAACTGTACTTGTTTTGTGATCTGAAATAATCTTATTACTCTTGCCGATAACATTCGATTAAGTTTAAATTTCAATAATGTAATCTTATTATGTTTATCTATAGTTGGGTCTTTTGCGTTACCTAATTCTAATAATTTAATTTCCTTTTCTAACGTCCATTGTTCTGTCCTGTTTTTTTTATTTAGAAAACTTTGATACGAAATTATAACTCCACGGATGAATGCCTTAAAAGATTCCCATAATAGAGATGGTGAAATACCTGGTGTCTCGTTTGTCTCCAAAAAAAAATTCATTTGCTGTTTTAAATTCTCGTAACCTTGTGAGTCATTAGCTATTTGTGTGTTAAATCTCCAAAAGGATTTTATACCTGGCATTCCCTCAAGTTTTAAAGTAAAAGTCAACGGGGAGTGATCAGAAATAATACTATTGTGGTATTTAGGATTAATCGTATATGGTATTAATTTTGTATCCACTAAAAAATAATAAATTCTTGAATAAGTTTTATGTACAGATGAGTAAAACGAGTATTCCCTTCCAGTTGGATTAGCTATTCTCCATACATCTGTTATATTAGTGTTTTTTATATATGTGTTTAAGAATTCACTAGACTTGGATTTGACACTACCGTTCCGTAATTTTATTGATTTGTCTAAATATGAATCTATAACACAGTTAAAGTCCTCCCCGAGTATTACATTTTGAAAATTATACTCATCTATTATATCCATAATTTTCTTTAAAAATTGGGGGTTATCAAAATTTGGAGCATAAATATTTATCAAAGTCAGTGGTGTAGAATAAATTTCTCCCGCCACTATCGTGAACCTTCCTTCTTTATCAGATATAGTGTTCTATAATATAAATGGTATACCTTTCCGAATAATAATAGCCGTTCCTCTAGCTTTAGCAGTAAATGACGAGTGATAAGTTTGGCCTATCCAGTTTGCCCTAAGTCTCATCTGTGTTTGTAGTTTCGTATGCGTTACTTGCAGAAAAGCTATGTCCACATTTAAAGATTTTAACTGGGCCATAATCTTGTCCCTTTTAATTGGATCATTCGCACCCCGAATATTCCAACTACAGAATGTGAATCCTCCATTCTTTTTTTCCTTGTTATCCTGCATTGTAAATAGGTTTTGGTAATTTTGCTTCATGTGCTGTAGTTAAGTACCTCAGGCTTTTGGGTATGTGGGTATCATCCCATACTTCTGATGTTATTTTACCTCTCCTCCGTATATTGAACCTCCAGAAGAAAAAGAGAAAAGTGTGTTGAGAAATAGTGAAGAAAGAAAGAAAAATTGTTAGATAAGCCACATAAAAGTAAATACAAAAAAAAAGTGAGTTTAAGGTATCAAAAAGGTAATACCCTAAATACAAGAAGCCATCTATGATGGCCAAAAATTGATTGACCTCCGTAGATGGAATTATACATTGAGTTCAGCCCCCTAAATACAATGTCATTGATGACTACATGCCGTTTCATCTAGATATATCTTAATATATCTTAATATATCTAAAAAAATAAATACAAAAAATAAAAAATTCATTAGCAAAAATTTATCCGGTCAGGCCGAATAAAACAGAAAAAAAGTACCAACAATAGAAAATTATCATCATCATCTTTACTATTTCAAATATTCTCTTATTTACCCCAATTTTAAACCTTCTATGTTACTTGCTCGGTATCACAGAGTCGTGGAATTGTAAAACATAAAAACACATGCCCTGTGCCTGTATCCGAATATATTCATCTGTCCCTTAATTACCAGCCTGTTTCAAGGGTTAAATTTCTTATCTTCAATACAACCGACTTCCAGCCCAGACCTCTGGAACTTTTCAAAATCATTAACGCCTCTTTCTTCACACAGATTTATAATGTAATATTCTTAAACCCCTTTTCATTAATTGTAGTGTGTTAGTGTACATCCTAAATTATATTTCATTTCTTTTGAGCCTTATTAACATTATATATCTGTTAATAATAATCATCTCTATAGGCCCCTTATTCCCCAAAATCCTTTTGATTAATACATTGGTTAATCACATTAGAATAATATTAATATAATGGCATAACCATTAATTAGCAATATTGAGTTTAAATAGTTAGTTAATTCTTTACATTACATATATACTGTATTAATTAAAACATTTCTTAAGTCCATGATTTCCTTTGATTTTCTTTCAAATCTGATCGCGTTACTTCAAAATGTCCTCCTTTCAATTATTTATCTTCCCCTTATCCATTCAAGGTTGAAACCAGGGCTTGGTCATTGAATACACATTCCTGACATATAAGCCTGTCTGGTTAATGTCTGGAGCAGTTCCACCATCTTAATTACAGCACAGTTTTCCATTAAAAAGTTTAATCATCAACTTTCACTTCTCTTTTTTCTATTTTCTTTACAATTTCTTGTGCGTACTTAAATGCCGAATCCGGATCCGTGAAAGCACGTTAAGTAGAGTTGTAAGTAATCTTCATCTTCGCAGGACACACCACTCCGTATTTCACCTCAGATTTCCCTTGCAGAATGCTGCTGACCATTTATAATTCGAATAATATATAATTCATTTATAATTCGCATAAATCGAAACCACTCGTCAGGATATTCTGCTTAATTAGCGCTTAATTCCTCAATGAATTTATTCAGTCAACAATGGAGCAGGTAGTGAAGTACTCGCCATCTGACAGCTGCAGACCCACTTTTCGACCATGTTCCACGGTCATATCCGGCGAGGATTTCTTCCATCTCTGACAGACGTGCGGTGGAGCCGAGTGCAGTAACGACATTTGAAATACACGTGGCCGACCAGGTACACGAATAAGAAAGATTATAATGAATGATGGGCAATCGCAGGCAGGCAATTGGGACTTACTTCGATGGAGCATCGGAAGAGCTGAGCCCCTGGACCAGATTCCGTGCTTTCTCACTCTCAATTCTGCGAGTATTCAGTAACCTGTCCAAAGTGTGTAAGTTTGCGATGAGAAGTTTGGGCAGTTTAATGGAGTACGTAAGTAAGTTTATTGGCCAAGTATTCACATACAAGGAATTTGCCTTGGTGCTCCGCTCAAAAGTAGCAACGTGACATACAGTGACAGTTACGAAGAACAAAGTGGAATGAGTGAAAATGAGTGACAGATTGTCGGCGTGGGTCGATGGTGAAAGTTTGTCTTTTGTTGCAGTTCTTTATGAATGAACAAGTGCACGAATTACCCTCAATGGGAATTTCACCGCGTTCATCAGCTCCTGTCTGAATTTACTCTGGGTCACCACATAAATACACGTGTTGGTGCAGGTACTGAGAAGCTGTAAAAACGTCGCCGTGATAGTCGTGATATAGTAATAACCGGTGGGGCCGTTATACATTAACTTCGCAATACTGGTAAAGATGTAAAAGACAGCTTGTGTTGCCCACAGCAATATGAAAGTGCCCGTGATACTGAAGAGTAAAACAACAGATTTCCTGCGGTTCTCCATCTCCGGGTCCTTGTCATCCTGTCCGTTGCTGCGGCCCCGGAGCCCCCTGCGGACTCTGCTGGCCGCTACAATCCGCCTGGCCGTCAGCACATTGAGCAGAAGAATCACAAAGAACGGGACACAAGGGGTTAGAACGCGGTGTGTGACATCGTATGCGATCCATGCAGACGACGTATAGAAGGTGGGTTTGCCGTAGCAACGCCAGGGAAGATTATCAAACACGTAGCCAGGTTCTATCGCAAAACACCGAGGGGCGTTCTCTAAACAGCTCAGCACACTCACTGCCCCGATAACCACAGCCGCCGTTCTCTCAGTGCAATATATTGTTTTCAGCTTCTCACAACAAATAGCCACAAACCGATCGAATGTGAAGGCGACGGTCAGCCAGACAGAGACCGTGGTGGTTGCAAAGACCACGAATAGGACAGTCGTGCACACGGGAGTAATGTTCAGAAAAGAATCCCGGAATTGAATTTCAATAGTCTGACGTAGAAACGGATCAGTGATGCCGACCAGAAGATCAGACGCTGCCATGGCCACCAGATAGAGAGTGATGCATTTGGAGAGACCGCATTTTCCTCGACAGAGAATCACAATCGACAGCAAGTTTACTGTGAGAGAGAGAGAGAGAGAGAGAGAGAGAGAGAGAGAGAGAGAGAGAGAGAGAGAGAGAGAGAGAGAGAGAGAGAGGGAGGGAGGGAGAGAGAGAGAGAGGGTGGGAGGGAGAGAGAGAGAGAGAGAGAGAGAGAGAGAGAGAGATAGAGAGAGAGAGAGAGAGAGAGAGAGAGAGAGAGAGAAGAGATATTACTGACACAGCTCCGCACAATACAAATCTGAGGAACATGATCTGATTGGAAGATGTTCAACCTTGGATTCGTTAATAAACGACCCTTTGCCCCGACAAAGCGCACAGACACCAGGCTTTGGACCACGGTCTCCACGCACCTCATCAAACACCAATATACACTGCGCTCATAGCTTTTATTTCTGCCCACATTCTCATCAACTGCCACCAGATTGTACCATTCCAGGAAAAACAACGTTGATGACATTTAGAAGATTGATTGGGATCTTATAGAAACGTACAAAATTCTTAAGGGGTTGGACAGGCTAGATGCAGGAAGATTGTTCCCGATGTTGGGGAAGTCCAGAACAAGTGGTCACAGTTTAAGGATAAGGGGGAAGTCTTTTAGGACCGAGATGATAAAAACATTTTTCACACAGAGAGTGGTTAATCTGTGGAATTCTCTGCCACAGAAGGTAGTTGAGGCCAGTTCATTGGCTATATTTAAGAGGGAGTTAGATGTGGCCCTTGTGGCTAAAGGGATCAGGGGGTATGGAGAGCAGGCAGGTACAGGATACTGAGTTGGATGATCAGCCATGATCATATTGAATGGCGGTGCAGGCTCGAAGGGCCGAATGGCCTGCACCTATTTTCTATATTTCTATGTTTCTATGACGTACATAATGCGCTAGCTTCAGTTGGGGAAAATGGATTCCTGGCCAAATTAAACATATTAATTTTGGAAACAGAGAAAATAGTTCTTTAACGCCGGCAGCGTTGAGTACTTCACGCAATGTCTCCCAGCTAATGCACGTAGATGAAAATCAATGACAAAACAAATTACCGGAAACAGCGACAGCCGCTATTACAGGGTAATAAATAGCTTCAATTCGATAGATCAACGGATACCCCATAGCTGGAAGACACAATTAACTCATGTGGCTCCGTCAGTCCGTCAACGCTGGAGCACTGTGGCGATGCGTTTTGGTGGGCACCGAGATATATATAGAGCGATAGATAGGTCTCCAGCGACATGACCTCATACCTGCTGATTGTCATTATTGACACTCACGGAACAAACACCTTGCATCACAGCCGTTGAATCCACCACGGGAGATTACAAGCAAATAATTGAAGGATCGACTGATAAAAACACAAAACAAGTCGCTGAAGAACGACTCTGAATAACTGCCCCGATCTGAAAGGTCACCTGTACATGTTCTCCAAAAACTTTGCACGATCCGTTGAGATACTCCAGCAGTTTACTTCGATGGAAATAAGAATTAATGTTTTCCAATGAAAGAATGATCCATGGCGCTGTGTTATTTCATTTAATGTTGGTGTGATTTCGATGAGTTTCTCCAGGATTCCAGACTGAAATGTATCTAAACTGAATCTTCCGGTACATGCAAATCAATCTCCCACTGCAACTTTCCCTATTTTATTGCGAAAATAAATCATTATTTATTTATGTCCAAGTTGCATTAGGATCAATGGACAATAGACAATAGGTGCAAGAGTAGGGGATTTGGCCCTTCGAACCAGCATCGCCTTTAAATATGATCATGGCTGATCATCCCCTATCAGTACCCCGTTCCTGCCTTCTCCCCATGTCTCCTGACTCCTCTATTATTAAGAGCCCTATCTAGCTCTCTCTTGAAAGTATCCAGAGAACCGGCCTCCACCGCCCTCAGAGGCAAAGAATTCCATAGACTCACAACTATCTGTGTGAAAAGGTGTTTCCTCGTCTCCGTTCTAAATGGCTTACTCCTTATTCTTAGACTGTGCGTGGCCCCAGGTTCTGGACTCCCCGTTCGCCTAAAGTATTAGTCTCAGTACTTCTTAAATGTGGTGACAGTCCCTGCGACCTCCATCCTCTAAGGAATTGCACTGGCCCCATAGCAGAAGCGTCCACGTCGCGGGGCTGGAAACTGGAAGTATCCCGAGCTGAATCTGCTACCACCATCATCATCTTTCGACTCCACAGTCAAAAAGGGACAAGAGATAATGTACTTACTACGGCAGCTGAGGAAGCACAATCTGCCACAGGCAATGATGGTCCAATGCTACACGGCCATCGTAGAGTCCGTTCGAACCTTCTCCATCATGGTCTGGTTTGGCTCAGCCACCAAGCACGACACCTGGAGGCTGCAGCGAATCGTCCGATCAGCAGAGAAGATTATTGGCTGCAACCTTCCCTCCACTGATGAACTGTACACTGCAAGGGCCAGGAAGCGAGCGGGCCAGATCATCCCTGACCCCTCTCACCTTGGCCACAAACTCTTTGAATCACGTCCCTCTGGAAGGCGACTCCGGATTGTCAAAGCTGCCACAGCCAGACATAAAAACGGTTTTTATCCACGAATAGTTGGTCTACTCAACAGGCAAAAATTTGTAGCCTCCCTTTGATCTGGTATTTTGTTGGTTCACATGCTTGATCAATGGTGTTTTGTCATTAATGTTTTATTATTATTAATGTTTAGTGTTTTCTGAGTCATCCGTAACTGTCACTGTATGTCATGTTGTTACTTGTGGGCGGAGCACCAAGGCAAATTCCTTGTATGTGAATACTTGGCCAATATACTTACTTACTTACTTACTTACTTATTGCAACAAGTGGTGGCTGCCACTGATTGTCGCCGGATGCTTGCGTCCTTTTCAGGACCGACGATGACAGCGAGGTCAACATTTTTAGCAAGATGGACTCGAAAAGAAGATGGAATTGCACTCCAAATGGCATCACACTCTCCATCAATATATCTGCCTGGTTTCCTCTACAAACGATTCACTCCTCATCTTAAACTTCTGTCATCGTTTAAGTTGGCTGAGGGGGTAAGCTTTCTACCATCAAGCCAATAATAATAATAACAATAATAATAATAATAATAATAATTATAATAACAATAATAATAACAAAATACTAAGCCTTTATTGTAATTGTACTTAGAAATACAACGACATTCGGAGAGCTACTCCTGATCAGTGCAAACAAAACAAGTTAAAAAAAGATAAAAACACAACCAATACATTCAACACGTTATTTAACTGCTTAGAATAGTAGATACATTATTTTGCCACACCTAGGTAGAACATCGCACTGGAAGAATATTACACTTTAAAATTGAATAAATAATTAAAATAATTATTCAAAAAAGAAGAAATATTAGCTGAGTGGTCTGTTTCCACTCCACACGTCTTCACCATCAAAAGTTAGATGACTCCGGTGAGGCCAGATTGCGAATAATGTGGTTCATGACTGGTCTACCTGCCTCATGAATGCACTGTTGATAGAGGGATAGAGAATGTGCAGTGAATATGAGAACCCGTTGAATGTTCTGGGAAGTATAAACAGTCTGTGTGTGTACACACGCTCGATCCAGGACGTGTGTGGATTAAAATATGTAGGCGGACGGTACATTGGTGTATGATTGCGGCGCGGACACAGCGGGCAAACGCTGGAGTCAGTGAGCTCTGTCGGTGTTCACAGCCTCAGCCCATACAACAAATCCAATTTTCACCGCATGTTCTGTGTTTCCTTTGTCTAGTATTCCAAATGCAGCCTTACCAGCGACTTACAGAGCCTCAACATTACATCACTGTTTTTGTATACAAGCCCTCTTGAAATAAAGGCTACAGGTCAGAAAGAATGCTACATGCTGAAAGAACTTCTACAGGTGCACAGTAGGGAGCATGCTGACCGGTTGTATCGTGGCTTGGTTCGGCAACTTGTGCGCCCAGGAGCGGAAAAGACTGCAAAAAGTAGTAAACACTGCCCAGTCCATCATCGGCTCTGACCGCCCTCCAATCGAGTGGATCTATCGCAGTCGCTGCCTCAAAAAGGCTGGCAGCCTCATCAAGGACCCACACCATCCTGGCCACTCACTCATCTCCCCGCTGCCTTCAGTTAGAAGGTACAGGAGCTTGAAATCTGCAACATCCAGGTTCAGAAATAGTTCTTCCCCACAGCCATCAGGCTATTAAACTCAACTCAAACTAAACTATGAACATTAATAGTCCATTGCACTTTATCTGGTTATTTATGTGTGTGTATATATATATATTCAATGTTATATGTACACACTGATCTGTTCTGTATTATTTATGCCCACTATATTTCATTGTCCTATCTGGGACACATAACAATAAACTCTCTTGAATCTTGAATCTTGAATCATTGAGTTTGCTTTCCTTACTACCGATTCTACTTGCAGATAATTTTTGGGGGAATTCTGCACCAGTACTCCCAAGTCCCTTTGTACCTCCGATTTCTGGATTCTCAGCTCATTTAGAAAAACCTCTACGCCTTTATTCTTACTACCAAAATGCATGACTGCATACATTGCTACACATTATTCCATCTGCCAATTCTCTTCCCACTCCCCCAACCTGTCCAAGTCCTGCAGAATCCCTGCTTTCTCTACACGACCGGCCCCACACCTATGTCAGTATCACCCGCAAACCGTGCTACAAAGCTTCCAATCCCCTCGTCCAAATCATTAATATACAACGTGAAGGTGGCACAGAGAGAGAGGATGAGAGGGAGTGAGAAAGAGAGAGTGTGAGAGATACACCAGGAGAGCGAGAGAGCGAGATAGACAGAGAGAGGCAGACAATAGTGGAAAGAAATAGAGAACGAGAGAGAATGGGGGAGTTAGGTAGATGGTTGTAGCAAACGCCATTGAAAGAGAAATCGCCGACCCTTGCGGAATTCTACTATTCACTGGCAACCAGCCAGAATAAACATTCTCTATTGCCACTTCTTGTTTTCTGCCATCTAGCGAACCTGCTATCCATGCTAGTATATGCCCTCTGATACCGTGGGCTCTCGTCTTCCTAAGAAGTCTAACGTGTGGCACCTTATCAAAGGCTTTCTGAAAATCTAAGTAAACAGCATCTACTGCCTCTCCTTTGATTGCCCTGCTATTTATTTCTTCAAAGAATTCCAGCAAATTTGTCAAGCAATACCTCCACTTAACAAGCCCATGCTGACTTCGGCCTACTAATGTGTCGACTTCTCAGTGGGGTGGAAGATAGCAACTTTCACGTGGTCCGCCCTGTTTTGACGAATGCAATCAACCTGGCGTGCACGATCAAATAAGAACAAATAGAACAAGTTGACCTACAACTTTAGGCTGTGCACGCCATACGCAAGAAGGAGAAGAAGAAGAAGAAGAAGACTTCTTAGTACTCCGTCACCTCATCCTTTATAAATGACTCCAAAATTTTACCAACCACCGAAGTCAGACTAACCGGCCTGGGACCAATCCTGGCAATAGTGATTCCTGAAGTGTCTCTATCAATGCCTTCCTAATCACCAAAGCCACCTTTTCAGAACCCTAGTGTAAAGTCCATCCTGCCCAGATGACCTATCCATCTTTAGCCCTTTCAGCCACTTCACTAACTTCCACCCCCTGACTCTCTTGAATTTCACGCACGTTCCTGGTGTCTTTGCTGTGAAGACTTTTGCCAATATCTCAAGGCGTACATCTCCCGGGTCTGATCAGTTATATCCGAGGTTAGTGTGACAATAGACAATAGACAATAGATGCAGGAGTAGGCCATTCAGCCCTTCGAGCCAGCACCGCCATTCAATGTGATCACGGATGATCACCAACATGCAGTATCCCGTTCCTGCCTTCTCCCCATATCCTCTGACTCCGCTATCTTCAAGAGCCCTATCTAGCTCTCTCTGTATCAGGGGGCACAGTTTACGAATAAGCGGTAAGCCGTTTAGAACGGAGGTAAGGAAATACTTTTTCACACAGAGAGTTGTGAGTCTGTGGAATTCTCTGCCTCAGATGGCGGTGGATGCCTGTTCTCTGGATACTTTCAGGAGAGAGTCAGAAGGGCTCTTGAGGATAGCGGAGTCAGGGGATATGGGGGGAAGGCAGGAACGGGGTACAGATTTTTGATGATCAGCCATGATCACATTGAATGGCGGTGCTGGCTCGAAGGGCCGAATGGCCCACTCTTGCACGTATTGTCTATTGACGATTCTCCTTGCTTAATGCCAGCTTAATGATTGAGTTGCCGGGCTGTAGTTCTGTGAGCTGCAGCGCTCAGTATGTGCGTGCAAGCAGCTGTCTGTCCACAGCGTAGATTCCAATGCCCACATCCCTCAGAACTGTGGACGGCCTGGCTGCTGAAACCAAGACCAACCGGGTTGACAACCACGACCGTTCTACACCACGCACAAAGTTGGTTTAAAATTCTAGTTAACCCTTTCTGCTACTGGGAATGCGGTAACGCGAATAGGATTTGAACAGAACCTGTAGGAATTCTTTCTGCGGCATTTCTCATTTGTCCTCCTGTCCGCTGTTACTCACTTTTGGTTATTTATTATATAAAGACTGGTGACAAAACTAATTTCCGTAGGTTAGTTCTGATGTATCTACCCGAGCGAGGGAGTATTTCTACATGGATACAATTCAAGCCAACAGGAAGTTTGCCTGCAGACAGGAAGTGACACACATGGCGTCCTGGTGCCATCGCAACAACTTGGAGCTCAATGCTCTCAAGACAGTGGAATTGATTGTAGACGGTAGTAGAGCTCCCCCTCCCCTCACCCCACTCACCATCAACAACGCCACAGTCACATCTGCTGAGTATTTTAGATTATGTTAGAGCAGGGTTGGGCAACCTACGGCCCACAGAATCACATCTGTGGAGTTCCTGGGAACCATTATCTCCAAGGACCTTAAGTGGGGGGCTACCATCTACTCCCCATCAAAAAGGCACAACAGATGATGTACTTCCTGTGGCAGCTGAGGAAGCACAATCTGCCAAAGGCAATGATGGTCCAATTCGATACGGCCATTGTAGAGTCTGTCCTCACCTTCTCCATCATGGTCTGGTTTTGCTCAGCCACCAAGCACGACATTCGGAGGCTGCAGCGAATCGTCCGATTAGCTGAGAAGATTATTGGCTGCAACCTTCCCTCCCGTTGATGAACTGTACACTGCAAGGGCCGGGAAGCGAGCGGGTAAGATCATCTCTGACCCCTCTCACCCTGGCCACAATCTCTTTGAATCACTTCCCTCTGGAAGGCGACTACGGACTGTCTTGTTTTCTTGGTTTCTAGGTCATCCAAAATGTTCCAAATGGAATTTAAACAGGAGGTGGTGGAGGGAAGACTTAAGCCAGAAAGGGTTTTTGGGAAGAAAGAGCTACCTTAAATGTAGTTGTATCTGATTGGGTAACTATAGTAGGGTGGAGATTATTCCATGCTTTAATTGTGCGGGGGAAGAACGAATTGCTGTACACACCTGTCTTGGTAGTTGGAATCTCAAATTGGATCGAATGCCCTCGTCTGCTCCTAATTGGTTTGGGTTTGGTGTAGGTCTTGTAATCTAGGTCGAGCTGACCATTTAACATTTTGTAAAAACAGGTCAAAAGGTGAGCTTCACGTCTGTCTTGGCGAGGGTTCCACCGCAGTGAATTCAGAAGTTTGGTAACACTCGCTTCTCTCTCATAGGTGTTAGTAACAAATCGAGCTGCCTGTCTTTGGACACGTTCGATGGAAGAAATGTTTTTGTTTGTGTATGGGTCCCGTGCTGCAACTGCGTAGACCAAATGAGGTCTAACGAAGATGAAGTATAGCTTCTCCTTGACAGAAGTTGAACAATGATGAAATTTCCCCCTCAGAAAATTTAGGACACCTGTTGCTTTCACCGTTGCATGATGAGACTGACCATTCCAACGCTGATCATTCTGCAATTTGATGCCAAGATATTTGGTTTGTTTGGGGTCTTCAAGGGTGGCACCATGTATATGTCAGATGTTTCGCCTGGATTCCTCTTTCTGGTGACACGCATGGTTTCAAAGCTGCTACATCCAGACATAAAATCAACATTTTTCCACGAGTGGTAGCTCCACTCAAAAACCAAAAATCTGTAGCCTCCTTTTGCTCTGGTAGAGGGAGTCCACCGTCACGACCGCACCCGCCGTCAACTCTGCCAGCAGCGAACCTGAACACAGGAGACGTGTACACGAGATCTGGCCTCCCCACTCGTGAGCCTAACCGCCTCCATTACTCCGGTTCTGGAGGGGGGAGGGCCTCATTTGGTGGGCTGAGCCATTTTGATATCGAACCGTCGTGGTTCGGGCTCGAGCTCTTGCGTGGACCGGGAGTGATCTGGGCTGCCCAACCACGTGGTCACGAGGCGAGCCGTCGTGATCTGAGCCAACTAATTACTGGGCCACCGTGGGGTTGGTGTACAAAATATTTGGTGGCTGAAGTTCGTGAGCGACGGGGCTGCGTCGTCTATTTATTAAACGGAGTGTTTACACAAGCGTGGACCTCCACAACACACTCTATTGAAGAAGAAAGCGATAGTACTTAAAACTCAACTGTAATTCCAAACTCACTTTCCACTTTCACCACTTACGAATCATAACATCTCTTCGCAACAAGAGGAGTTGAGTATAGGAGCAAAGAGGTCCTTCTGCCCTAGTGAGCACACACCTGGAGTATTGTGTGCAGTTTTCGTCCCCTAATTTGAGGAAGGATATTCTTGCTATTGAGGGAGTGAATTGTAGGTTCACGAGGTAAACTCCCGCGGTGGCGGGACTGTCATATGCTGAGAGAATGGAGCGGCTGAGCTTGTGTACTCTGGAATTTAGAAAGATGAGAGGGTATCTCATTGAAACATAGAAGATTATTAAGGGTTTGGACACGCTGGAGACAGTAAACATGTTTCCGATGTTGGGGGAGTCCAGAACCAGGGGCCACACACAGTTTAAGAATAAGGGGTAAGGCATTTAGAACGGAAATGATGAAACTCTTTTTCACCCAGAGAGTTGTGAGTCTGTGGAATTCTCTACCTCAGAGGGCGGTGGAGGCCGGTTCTCTGGATACTTCCAAGAGAGAGCTTGATAGGGCTCTTAAAGATAGCGGAGTCAGGGGATATGGGGAGAAGGCAGGAACAGGGTACTGATTGGGGATGATCAGCCGCGATCACATTGAATGGCGGTGCTGGCTCGAAGGGCCGAATGCCCTACTCTTGCATCTATTGTCTATTGTCTATTGTCTATTGAATTGTGGTTTGCAATTTCGCTTCAAGTCCGGAGTTCCAACCTACGCACGGCGTCAGGAAGTGGAACCACAGCCCCTGAAGGCACCTGCTGGAAAACAAGAATCCAAGTTGATGAGGAACCGATTGAGTTGATTGGTTTTGTTATTCCATTATGGCCACCAGAGGTCAACAAAAATGCTGGAGAAACTTAGCGGGTGCAGCAGCATCTATGGAGCGAAGGAAATAGGCAACGTTTCGGGTCGAAACCCTTCTTCAGACTGATAGGGGGTGGGGAGAAGAAAGGAAAAAAGGAAAAAAGGCGGAGGAGGAGCCCGAGGGCTGGGGGTGGCAGGAGTCAACCAGAGGGCTGATGAAGGGGAGGGGACAGCAAGGGCTAGCAGAGTTGGGAGAATTCAATGTTCATGCCCCCAGGATGTAGACTGCCCAAGCGGAATATGAGGTGCATTTCCTCCAATTTCCGGTGTTGCTCGCTGTGGCCATGAAGGAGACCCAGGACAGAGAGGTCAGATACGGAATGGGAGGGGGAGTTGAAGTGCTGAGCCACCGGGAGGTCAGGTAGGTTATTGCGGACCGAGCGGAGGTGTTCGGCGAAACGATCGCCAAGCCTCCGCTTGGTCTCACCGATGTAGATCAGCTGACATCTAGAGCAGCGGATGCAATAGATGAGGTTGGAGGAGATGCAGATGAACCTCTGTAGTTCCTGAGGATTGGAGGGTAGCAAAGGTAACCCCACTTTTTAAGGAGGGAGGGAGAGAGAAAACGGGGAATTACAGACCAGTTAGTCTAACATCGGTAGTGGGGAAACTGCTAGAGTCAGTTATTAAAGGTGGGATAGCAGTACATTTGGAAAGTGGTGAGATCATTGGACAAAGTCAGCATGGATTTACGAAAGGTAAATCATGTCTGACGAAACTTATAGAATTTTTTGAGGATGTAACTAGTAGAGTGGATAGGGGCGAACCAGTGGATGTGTTGTATCTGGACTTTCAGAAGGCTTTCGACAAGGTCTCACATAAGAGATTAGTATACAAACTTAAAGCACACGGTATTGGGGGTTCAGTATTGATGTGGATAGAGAACTGGCTGGCAAACAGGAAGCAAAGAGTAGGAGTAAACGGGTTCTTTTCAAAATGGCACGCAGTGACTAGTGGGGTACCGCAAGGCTCAGTGCTGGGACCCCAGCTATTTACAATTTATATTAATGAACTGGATGAGGGAATTGAAGGCAACATCTCCAAGTTTGCGGATGACACTAAGCTGGGGGGCAGTGTTAGCTGTGAGGAGGATGCTGGGAGACTGCAAGGTGACATGGATAGGCTGGGTGAGTGGGCAAATGTTTGGCAGATGCAGTATAATGTGGATAAATGTGAGGTTATCCACTTTGGTGGCAAAAACAGGAAAGCAAACTATTATCTAAATGGTGGCCGATTAGGAAAAGGGGAGATGCAGCGAGACCTGGGTGTCATGGTACAGCAGTCATGGAAAGTAGGCATGCAGGTGCAGCAGGCGGTGAAGAAAGCGAATGGTATGTTAGCTTTCATAGCAAAATGATTTGAGTATAGGGGCAGGGAGGTTCTACTGCAGTTGTACATGGTCTTGGTGAGACCACACCTGGAGTATTGCGTACAGTTTTGGTCTGCAGATCTGAGGAAGGACATTATAGCCATAGAGGGAGTGCAGAGAAGGTTCACCAGACTGATTCCTGGGATGTCAGGACTTTCATATGAAGAAAGACTGGATAGACTTGGCTTATACTCGCTAGAATTTAGGAGATTGAGAGGGGATCTTATAGAAACGTACAAAATTCTTATGGGGTTGGACAGGCTAGATGCAGGAAGATTGTTCCCGATGTTGGGGAAGTCCAGGACAAGGGGTCACAGCTTAAGGATAAGGGGGAAATCATTTAAGACCGAGATGAGAAAAAACGTTTTCACACAGAGAGTGGTGAATCTCTGGAACTCTCTGCCACAGAGGGTAGTCGAGGCCAGTTCATTGGTTATATTTAAGAGGGAGTTAGATGTGGCCCTTGTGGCTAAAGGGATCAGGGGTATGGAGAGAAGGCAGGTACGGGATACTGAGTTGGATGATCAGCCATGATCATATTGAATGGCCGTGCAGGCCCGAAGGGCCGAATGGCCTGCTCCTGCACCTATTTTCTATGTATCTATGTATCTATGAGCCATGTCTCCGTGATCCCAACTATATCATAATCATTAATAGCTATCTGCACGTTCAACTCACCCACCTTATTACGAATGCTCCTTGCATTGAGACACAAAGCCTTCAGGCTTGTTTTACAACGCTCTTACCCCTTTTACAATTATGTTGAAAAGTGGCCCTTTTTGATTTTTGCCCTGGATTTGTCTACCTGCCACTTTTACTTTTCACCGTACTATTGCTTCCGCCCACATTTTACACCCCTCTGTTTCTCTGCTCACCCATTTAAGAACCCCACCACCTCTTATTCTCTGTTTATTATTGTTTTCTTCTTTCCCCCCTACATGTTGGGTCTGAGTGCTTTCCTTCTCTGCCTCCTGCCTCACACACTGTCTAATAGCTTTCTCCATTTGAGTCCCTCCCCCCAACCGTTCTAGTTTAAAGTCTCCCCAGTAGCCTTAGCAAATCTCCCCGCCAGGATATTGGTCCCCCTCGGGTTCAAGTGCAACCCATCCTTTTTGTACAGGTCGCACCTTCCACAAAAGAGGTCCCAATGATCGAGAAATTTGAATCCCTGCCCTCTGCACCAGTCCTTCAGCCACGCATTTATCCTCCACCTCGCTCCATCCCTCGGGATTACAGGCAGTAATCCCAAGATTGTTACCTTTGCGGTCCTTCTCTTAAACTCCCCCCCTAACTTCCTAAATTGTCCTTTCAGGACCTATTCTCTTTTTTTACCTATGTCATTGGTACCTATATGTACCACGACCTCTGGCTCCTCTCCCTACCCTTTCAGGATATCTTGGATACGTTGAGACACATCACAGACCCTGGCACCAGGGAGGCAAACTACCATCCGGGTCTCCCGACTGCGTCCACAGAATCGCCTGTCTGACCCCCTAACTATAGAGTCCCCTATTACTAATGCCCTCCACTTCTTTCCTTACCCTTCTGAGCAACAGGACCGGTCTCTGTACCCGAGGCCCGGCCGCTGTCGCTACTCCCAGGTAGGCTGCCCCCCCCCCCAACAGTACTCAAACAGGAGTAATTATTGTCAAGGTGTACAGCCACCGGGGTACTCTCTAGTCCCTGCCTGTGCCCCTTGCCTCTCCCAACCGTGACCCACTTGCCTGCCTCCTGTGGCCTTGGAGTGACCACCTCCCTGTAACTCCTCTCAATGACTTCCTCGCTCTCCCTGACCAGACGGAGGTCATCGAGCTGCTGCTCCAGGTTCCTAATACAGTCCCTTAGGAGCCCCATCTCGATGCACCTGGCGCAGATGTGGACGTCTGTAAGGCTGTCAGATTCCTTGATCTCCCACATCTGACATCCAGAACAACAAACTGCCCTGGCACTCATACTCCCCTTACCGCTCGGGTGTAGCTACTCGCTCTGCGACCTCTCCAACGGCTCTCGGGCCTCTGTAAGGAACAAGCCCCGCGCTCGACTTTAACTCCTACCGCTCGGGTGTAGCTCCTCCCTCTGCGACCTCGCCAGCGGCTCTCGGGCCTCTTGTTGATTAAATAATACATTCTGGAGTAAATGTGATAAGGGACACACTTTGTGGTAGTACTGATGTAGTAACGTACTGTGCGGGAGTACTGTTGTTATCACAAACTGTGGGGTAGTACTGTGACACACTGTGCGATGGCACTGATGTAGTGACATACTGTGCGAGAGTACTGATGGAGTGATACTGTGGGTTGTAATGAATGAGTAATAACATATGAGGTACTTCTGGTCGTGTGCCACATTGTGGGGTAGTACTGATGGAGTGACAAACTGTCGGGTAGAAATGATGGAGTGACACACTGTGGAGTAGTGCTCACACACGTTGGCTAGTACTGATGGAGTAATACGCTGTGGGTAGTAGAGATGGAGAGATACACTGCGGTTGAAAACAGATGGAGAGACAGAGTGTGGGTTGTACTGATGGAGTGACACATCGTAGCGTAGTACTGATGGATTGACATTCTGTCTTGTAGTAATGATGAAGTAACACGCTGTGGCTTAGTACTGATCGAATGACACACTGTATGGTGGTACTGGGCTGTGCGGACGGGGTGTCGAAGGACGAGAAGCCGAAGCAAAGAAGTGCAAGCTAAGATACCGAATGGACACGACGCCGAAAGGCCAAATAACCGAACGGACGCGATGCCGAAAGGCAAAATAACCGAATGGGCGCAACGCCGATTAACCAAATACGCGACGTCGAAAAGCTAAATGACGTTTAATTTTCCTTCGCCGCTTTTGGACTGCCAGAGATCACAGAGCGGATTGGTTTTATTTGCGTTGATTTACCACGGTGCTTGGGGTTAAGAGGCTGGAATCTCTCTCTCTCTCTCTCTCTATATATATATATATATATATATATATATATATATATATATATATATATATAGTATATATATATTCTCTCTCGCTCTCACTGTCTCTCTCTCTCTACCTCTCGATCTTTCTCGCTCTCTCTCTCTCTCCCATCTCTCTCCCCTCCCTCTCTCTCTCTCCACTCACTCTTATCTATCTATCGATCTATCCATCTATCTATCTATCTATCTATCTATCTATCTATCTATCTATCTATCTATCTATCCATCTAACTATCTATCCATCTATCTATCTATCTATCTATCTATCTATCTATCTATCTATCTATCTATCTATCTATCTATCTATCTATCTATCTATCTATCTATCTATCTATCTATCTATCTATCTATCTATCTATCTATCTATCAGACAATCAACAGTACCAGCATCTTCTCATTCATACGGTACCCAAGTAAAAATGCAAAAGTAAGCCAAGCTGCACACAGCCGACTGCTCACAGCATTTTAAAGTGTTTTTATTTAAAGAAATTCGACACATTTGTGCCTTACGTAACAAATAAAGCAAGTTTTTCATGACCTCTATGTGTTCTTTGAAATTCTTCAGAATTCATGTTGTGCTATCAATAATTAAAGTAAATGCCAACCATCTCCAGTAATGATCAAAAATTATTCTCGCCTCCATGCATATCTGTAGCCGCAGGCCAGTCGAACCCCTCCCCACTACTTCAAAAACTATTACTTGCAGAAGAAAGGGGCATTGTACACACTGTGCACAACATACTTTTTTGATCGCAAACAATGTTACATTTTGTTTCAGGCTATTCTTCACCAAACCTCACTATTTAAAACGAATTCAGCCTTCAATGATGAACATTGCTTATCTCTGCTGATATAGACTTTTAGCTCGTTACAGTGTGTGAGACAGGGAAAGGTGTGGGGGTCCTACAGCGGAATGGATTATTTTTTTCGGCCTCAATGCTTAATCTCAAAGTGAGACAGAGCCGGGATTTCTTCCACAGCCTTTTATTTTCAATCTTGGCAAAAATCTTTCCACATTTCGCATCCTTGGAGTTTTCAGAGCGATTTGGTCTGCTCCCTTTTTTGTGCCGCTCCTACAAAAACAATTTAAACAATTTAAAGAGTCAGGCCTGTTTTAAGAATATTATCCTTACCTGTGTTACAATCAAGCAATCCAGCAAGGTGACTCCCATTTAAACACCGATGTCATACCGATGCTGAATATATGTGTGTCTGACCATCAGGAACATGCAGTGTGACAGTGATCATTAATCCATCATGGGATTTATGCCTCATTCAAACACTTCTTTTACTTGCACTGGTTCTGTGCTCCAAGTCTATCATTCTGGTGACAGTTTACAACTAAATCCAGAAAACCCACTGGCAAACTCAAAAGTCACATGAAATGCTGGGTCCACAACATTCCCGACCGACCAAAATTAGCCGACTTATTAACTTCAGTACGTGGGATGAATACATAAGCTGATGCCTAGAACGCAAAGAAACCATTGTTTGGTTTTTGAATGTAATTCCACTTAGCCAGTCAGAGGGAAATGCTATATTGCAATATCTGCAGCCTCATGGCTCAATATCAGTCCAGCCTTTCCACAATGCCTTTCCAGAATCTCACTACTAGCCCTCCTGAAACCAGTCCTTTCGGCCCACAACTCCCGTACTAGCCCAAGAAATGTCCCTTCGGCCCACAGCACCATACTAGCCGAAGACGTCCCTTCGGCCCACAATACCCGTACTAGCCCAGGAAAAGCCCCTTTGCCCCACAATATCAGGCAAGGAGAACAGCCCACTCTAACTGCCCACTGGCCGAGGCTTGATCTCCCTCTGTCCCTCCCTCTCTCTCCCCTTCTCTCTCTCTCTCTCTCTCTCTCTTTCCCCCTCTCTCTCTGCTCCCCTCTCTCTCTCTATTCCCCCTCTTCCTCCCTCCTCTCCCTCTCTCGCCCCTCTCTCCCCCTTCTCTCTCCCCCTCTCTCTCCTCCCTCCCTCTCCCCCTCTCTCTCTTTTCCCCTTCTCTCTCTCCTCTCTCTCCCCCTCTCTCTCCCCTTCTCTCTCGCCCCCCTCCCTCTCTCTCCTCTCTCTCTCTGCTACCCTCCCCCCCCCTCTCTGCCCAAGAAGCTTGACAAACTGCTTCGTTATCACCCTGTCTATCTGCGTTATCGCTTTCAGAAAATCATGAACTCGCACGATTCGGCGGTCTCTGTTTCCTCCTACAACATTCTCTGGGGCTCTGCTGCCATTTACAGTGTAAGTCCTGCTGCTGCTGCACTGATTTAACTTCCCACTTTGCACTTGTCCAAGTTAAATTCAGTCTGCCGATATTCCTTGGCCCACATTTCCAGTTGATCTAGATCCTGCTGCAATTTCAGATTATTCTGGTCGCCCAACTACAAGAAGCATTCATTGTTTGAAGCAGTGAGTGGCGAAAAGATTCACAAGGATGTGTATTGGTGCTGGAGTGAGTGCTTGTGTTACAAGTAAAGATTTGATCTGCGGGAACTTTACTCCCCAAACTGGATCAAAGGTGGGTGATTAGGTGACCTTTTGGAAGTATATATTTAAAATTATGAGGCATTGGATATCTGACGAAGGATGTGCTGGCGTTGGAGAGGGTGCAGATGAGCCTTACTGGAACGATCCCGGGGATGAGTGGGTTAACGTACGATGAGCGTTTGACGGCATTGGGCCTGTACTCGCTGGAGTTGAGAATGAGGAGGGGGGACCTCTTTGACATTGCACTCATTGCCCCGGTGTTCGAAGGACATTGTTCGGATTGCCCTCACATTCTGCAGAGATGCCATTTAGGGGAAAATCAACCCTGAGTAATTGTACCAATGGATTCTGCACCCGAAGGAGATTACATGGAGCGCCACCACATATTGACGGTATTACACCGAAATGAAGAAGTTTCACCGCGTGGTCCTCCTTTATGATGATATTTCGCCGAGGCCGCCTTACGATAAAGGAATTGCACTGAACGCCATTCCACTCTGAGCTAATAACGCCTGCGCTCGTCCTTCTGTGGGCTTGCTGCATCCTAAGGGGATTACAGTGTGCGCCATTGCGCTCGGACCAGAATACACCCAACGCCCCTCCACACTTTGCTTAAATCTCCCCCCCCCCTCTCTCTCTCTCTCTACCCTGAGACCAAGAAAAGTCCCTTCGGCCCACAATGACCGCATTAGCCCAAGAAAAGTCACTTCGGCCCGCAAAGGCCGTACTAGCCCAAGAAACGTTCCTCTGGCCCGCAATAGCCGTACTCGCCTAAGAAAAGTTCCTTCGGCCCCACATCATCCGTACTAGTCCGAGTGGCGAGTCGCTTCGTGTGGTCTCAGGATGGAGAAGCGATGAGGTAATCTCAATATGCACTGGCGCTCGTGTAAACTCCTGAGGACGGCGGGGCGTTTGCGGCAAAATTCTCAGAGTGGATTTGGCGCTCACTACGCAAAATGTAGGCACAAGCAGAGAACAATGTATTTCACGTGCCTGGGTAATTCCTTGTATGTAAGACAAATTCCTTGTGTGTGAATACTTGGCCAATAAACTTACTTACTTACTTACTTACTTACTTACTTATTTAATCTCCTCAGAGGGGAGATGCTGGTGGTGTAATATCGTCAATTTGCGGTGCCGCTCTGTTTAATCTCTAACGTGGTCTAACATAATAATAATAATAATAATAATAATAATAATAATAATAATAATAATAATAATAATAATAATAATAATAATTATAATAATAATAATAATGATAATAATGATAATAATGATAATGATAATAATAATAATAATAATAATAATATATTTTATTGTCATTGCACAGAGGTACAACGAGATTTGGTATGCAGCTTCCATCCGATGTAATAACTTAATTAGCTAAAAATGTAGACACCCAGAGAAACATGTTTTAAAATTTAAAAAAAAAACAAAAAAAAAAAACTGTTGAAACAGTATGAAGTGCAAATAGGTCTGTGCCGGCTCGATGTGCGACGTGACCATCCGAGGGAGACAGTTCATGGGGGGGGGCACTCAGCAGGGCCGGTTCAGAGCATCTATTGCTCTGGGGATTAAGCTGTTCCGAAGTCTGGAGGTGCGGGCGTAGAAGGCCTTGTAACATCTGCCGGATGGTAGAAGTTCGAACAGACTATTGCAAGGGTGTGAGGAGTCTTTGTGAATGCTGATGGCCTTCCTGAGGCACCGTGTATTGTAGATTCCCTCCAAGGCTTGTAGCTGTGTCCCAATTATCTTCTGCGCTCTGTGGACGACCCGCTGAATAGCTCTCCTCTCCGCCTCCGTGCAGCTGAGATACCACACAGAGATGCCGTATGTTAGGATGCTCTCTGTGGTGCAGCGGTAGAAGGTTGTCAGCAGTTGTTGGGGAAGACCAGTCTTTTTCAGTGTTCTCAGGAAGAACAGTCGAACAGGGAGAAGTAAAACTTCCCCTTGATAGAAGTTGAACAATAATGAAAGTTGCGTCTCAGAAAATTTAGGACACCTGTTGCTTTCACCGTTGCATGATGAGTCTGACCATTCCAACGTACATTGTTCTGTAATTTGATGTCAAGATACTTCGTCTGTTTGGATTCTTCAAGGGTGGCACCAAGGATATTGTATGATGTTTCGCCTGGTTTCCTCTTTCTGGTGACACGCATGGTTTCACATTTGGAAGGGTTGAACTGCATGCCCCGTTGTTGTGACCATTCAACCATAGTATCAAGATCTTTCTGGAGAGCATCTTTAATAATAATAATAATAATAAATTATATTTATGGGCGCCTTTCAAAAGTCTCAAGGACACCTTACAAAGTTTAACAAATAGTAGAAACATGTAAGCGGAATGAAATAAATAGTAAAGACATCACGAGTACACAAATTAAAGAGAGAATTCAATCCAAAAACAAAAATCAAGAACACAATATGGAAGAGAGAGCAGCGGCTGCTAAAGCGCGCCAGCGTCCACTCTCCCCTCCGGCAGCCATCTTGGACACAAAATAAAATATCATTTACACACATGATAAATGATAAATATCATTTATCAGCAGCTGACCTAATTGAACGGTACAGCAAACAATCATCAGCGAATAGTCTGGTCGTACTTTTTCATGAATGTCATTGATGTAAAGCAAAAAGTGATGTGGGCCAATTACTGTGCCCTGAGTGTGCCACTCAACACTGGATGCCAACCAGAGCTCTTTCCATTCACATACGCGCGCTGAAGACGTTTTGTCAGAAAAGTGGAATCCTGTGTCTTATGAACGTATGAAACGCTGCCTGACCCGCTGAGTTCCCTCAGCAGATGGAGTATCGCTGCAGATTCCAGCATCTGGTGTCTTTTGTGTCTCCAGTGGGAGAAAGTACAACTTGCAAATTTTCGGGTGATATGAAAATTTGTGATGTTATGGTTGGCAAGGAAGGTGGTGTAAAGTTGCAGCCGGATAAAGACCCGGGTTCGATCCTGACTATGCTCCGGTTTCCTCCCACCCTCCAAAGACGTTACGGGTTTCAAGGTTAATTGGCTTCGATGAAATAGCAAATTGGCCCAAATGTGTGTAAGAAGGTGTTAGTGTGCAGGCATCGATGGTCGGCGCGGACTCGGTGGGCTGAAGGGTCTGTTTCCACTCTGTATCTCTAAAACTAAAACTAAGAACGAAAACTATTGTGTAACGAACCGGATTTGATCAGCGTGATTAAGGTAAAAGAACCGTCCGGAGGTAGTGACCATAAAATGTTAAAAAGCTGAGGCTTTATAACATGCTGGTCAAAGGGAGTATTGGGAGCAATTTGTGGGCCCTATGTATGAGGAGGCATGTACTGGCGTGGGAGAGGGTCCAGAGGATGTTTATGAGAATAATGGCTTTAACATATGACTAGACTAAGTGCAGACCTGTTGGGTCTGCTCCCCCAACAAAATATTCCACCACTCACCCATAGCCACCAACTGCGCAGGCGCGGCTGAAGGTTTCCCGTTGTGACGCCCTTGATCCCCCCCTTCTCCCATCACCCCTCCACTCCGCCCCTTGACCGCCCCCCCCCCTCGACCTTCCCCCCTCCACGCACCCACTCCACTCCCCTCAACCCCCTCTCTCCACTCTCAGCGGCTCTCCAGCGCAGCAATGTCCGCCCATTGTTCCCATTGTGACGTAGTACTCGCAGGTTTAACTGCGCAGCCGCGGCTGACGGGCACGGCAAGTGGAAAAGTGAGTTATTAAATTTAAAATGTGAATAACTCTTAAAATATAACAACAATTTAAACGTTAAAGGCGAGATATTTTCAGTTCAGTTCAGTTCTTTCTTGTTGTGTTTCTTGTTCCCATCTGTTTTGTGTGGATGTCGTTGATCCTCGACATGTTCAATTCTTTCTTGTTACGTCTCTTGTTCCCTTCTGCTCCTCACTGCCTCTCGACGTCTCTTTGCTGTTGATGAAAAAAAGACACACAATTTTAATATAGAGGCATGATTGAGTGGTCAAACTTTAACATGAAGAAGATCCGAGAATTTACCTCAGAAGTCATCGATCAACCAAACACGCGTTGAATGACAACATTTTCCTTCACCTTTCCTCGGCTAAGAGCCACATATAGTTGTCTATGCTGAAAGACCGGTTTCACGAGGTATATCAACACCCTCTCCATGGTTTGACCTTGCACTTTATGGATCGTCATAGTAAAACTTGACTGCATCGGGAATTGGCTCTGCTGAAGGGAAATGTCTTCACCTTCTGTCAAATTGAGCGTTGTCCGAGGAATGAGAACAATCTCATGTTTGAAGGCTCCCATGATTGATTCTTGCAACGATGAGATTATTGCGTAGCTCTTCCACAATCATCCTCGTTACATTGCTTAGTCTTGGGGATTCGAGGATTCTCATTAACATGATTGGAGATCCTTTTTTCCACCCCAATTTGTGTGGTGGTAATCCAGAGAACTCCAGTGAATCGGGGAATTCTGTTGGGAAGTGAGTAACATTAGTTCCCTCCGTGACAGCATTGAAAGAAAAGTACTCCTTAATGATTCCTGGGAAGCGTCTGATACATGTAGAATTTATGCTTTTCATTTGGTCGTTGTGCGGAACCAAGATACAACTGTCGGAGAATAATTTTGCAGGGTTGTCAAATGTGGGATAGATTAAATCAATACTATCCTCCAGTGTTCTTGCTGATAGAACCTTGCCTTTTGGCATTTCAATTTCATCGTCTTCATACTTGGAAATCATATCTTCTCCAACTTTAAACAACTATTGAGAATAGACGTCTTCTCCCTCTCTCAATCGCATATTCGTCTGCAATTGAAACTTGCTGAAAAGTCTCCACAAGTAGGATTTCTTGATACAGGAATTTTCAATATCAGCATCAGTTCCCCTTTTCAGGTTGCAGGATGCCGCCAAAAGTTTAGTGCTGTCGTATACATCTTGAAGAGTTTCATCCAACGCTTCAACGCTCTCCTTGCTAATCATCGGGCACTCATACCAAACAGTGAGTTTCACTTGCTTCATCCAACGTGCCGTGTTGGAGTTCTTGCAAATGTTGCAGAATGTATCCTCGGTCACTTGGATGGGTATCTCGAATCGATAACGTACAGTTCTGCCACCAGGCATTCAAGTAGCTGCTATTCCTGGGGATGCTACAGCAATAGCAACATCAACTTGACCTCTAACTTTGGAGAGGATCAAATTGGTGATAAGTGTCTTCCCTGTTCCTCCGGGTGAATCAATGAAAAACATTGATGGAAGATTCATTTTCAAGCAGTTGCACACCTGGCCATACACTGCTCTCTGCTGGGCATTCAGCAGTGGCTCATTGTCCCCAATACATTGCTGTTGTTCAGTTCTATTGTATTGCAATTCCTGCAGCAAATCTGGATTGTCAGTATCAAGGTGCATTCTTCCATTTCTTGGTCATGGCAAATGAAAGCATTCCATTGTTTTGTTGTAATTTTCAAGCTTGCCTTGAATATACAACAGAGCCTGATCATGATACTTCTCATCAATCGTGATATTAGGATCACTCATTGTTCTCCGTTTT
The DNA here is from genome assembly GCA_038087875.1 of Malacoraja senta. NCBI lineage: Eukaryota > Metazoa > Chordata > Chondrichthyes > Rajiformes > Rajidae > Malacoraja > Malacoraja senta. The sequence continues at coordinate 138,879 of JAXLNO010004985.1, forward strand.
CTTTCAAGGTAGTCTTCAGACAATGAATTCTTGAAGCGATCCCATAATTGTCCAGGATTGTTCAACTCAGTATTCGTCAGTAAAACAACAAACAAATCTCTCATTGCACTGGGGAGTCTTGGGTTCTCGGCATCTTCCATTGTTTGGTGCCAATGGCCATCAGTTTGCAACAAAACTCTTTGTCTGCAGACGTCCTTGAAGGATGAATTTCTCCATCGTGTGTCTTCAACGAATCGAACGAAACCGTTTGACCTGTTTTTACAAAATGTTAAATGGTCAGCTCGACATAAACCTACACCAAACCCAAACCTATTAGGAGCAGACGAGGGAATTCGATCCAATTTGAGATACCAGCTACCAAGACAGATGTGTACAGCAATTCATTCTCCCCCCCGCACAATTAAAGCATGGAATGATCCTACCATAGTTACTCAATCAGACGAAACTAAATTTAAGGTAGCTCTTGTTCGCCAAGAATCCTTTTTTGCTGAAGTCCACCCTCCGCCATCTCCAGTTTCAATTCCATTTGGAATATTTTGGAGGAGCACCTTCAGCTCTCGGAAAATGGCTTTGGGATTCTCCTTCTGCATGTGGTTGAAGAACGGTCCATAAATCACACGCTTCAGTACCAATTAATGCAGCTCAGGATCTACTTGCAGGTCTGGTATTTCAGCTTGCGCAAATCTGTCAAAATGTTTTGATCTTGGCTTAGTCGCTTCGTCACGCCACAGCAGACAGAGGCAGGTCGTGCTTCTGATATTCAACAGTCGAGACGAAAGCAATACAGTTGCCAAAGAGGCCATGTGGTCCAGTGAGGTGCTTGATGGACAGCTTTCTTTTCAGATCGAATACCCTTGCAATCAAGTCCGGTCTATCACATGGCCTAAAAGAACCGTCCGGAGGTAGTGACCATAAAATGTTAAAAAGCTGAGGCTTTATAACATGCTGGTCAAAGGGAGTATTGGGAGCAATTTGTGGGCCCTATGTATGAGGAGGCATGTACTGGCGTGGGAGAGGGTCCAGAGGATGTTTATGAGAATAATGGCTTTAACATATGACTAGACTAAGTGCAGACCTGTTGGGTCTGCTCCCCCAACAAAATATTCCACCACTCACCCATAGCCACCAACTGCGCAGGCGCGGCTGAAGGTTTCCCGTTGTGACGCCCTTGATCCCCCCCTTCTCCCATCACCCCTCCACTCCGCCCCTTGACCGCCCCCCCCCTCGACCTTCCCCCCTCCACGCACCCACTCCACTCCCCTCAACCCCCTCTCTCCACTCTCAGCGGCTCTCCGGCGCAGCAATGCCCGCCCATTGTTCCCATTGTGACGTAGTACTCGCAGGTTTAACTGCGCAGCCGCGGCTGACGGGCACGGCAAGTGGAAAAGGGAGTTATTAAATTTAAAATGTGAATAACTCTTAAAATATAACAACAATTTAAACGTTAAAGGCGAGATATTTTCAGTTCAGTTCAGTTCTTTCTTGTTGTGTTTCTTGTTCCCATCTGTTTTGTGTGGATGTCGTTGATCCTCGACATGTTCAATTCTTTCTTGTTACGTCTCTTGTTCCCTTCTGCTCCTCACTGCCTCTCGACGTCTCTTTGCTGTTGATGAAAAAAAGACACACAATTTTAATATAGAGGCATGATTGAGTGGTCAAACTTTAACATGAAGAAGATCCGAGAATTTACCTCAGAAGTCATCGATCAACCAAACACGCGTTGAATGACAACATTTTCCTTCACCTTTCCTCGGCTAAGAGCCACATATAGTTGTCTATGCTGAAAGACCGGTTTCACGAGGTATATCAACACCCTCTCCATGGTTTGACCTTGCACTTTATGGATCGTCATAGTAAAACTTGACTGCATCGGGAATTGGCTCTGCTGAAGGGAAATGTCTTCACCTTCTGTCAAATTGAGCGTTGTCCGAGGAATGAGAACAATCTCATGTTTGAAGGCTCCCATGATTGATTCTTGCAACGATGAGATTATTGCGTAGCTCTTCCACAATCATCCTCGTTACATTGCTTAGTCTTGGGGATTCGAGGATTCTCATTAACATGATTGGAGATCATTTTTTCCACCCCAATTTGTGTGGTGGTAATCCAGAGAACTCCAGTGAATCGGGGAATTCTGTTGGGAAGTGAGTAACATTAGTTCCCTCCGTGACAGCATTGAAAGAAAAGTACTCCTTAATGATTCCTGGGAAGCGTCTGATACATGTAGAATTTATGCTTTTCATTTGGTCGTTGTGCGGAACCAAGATACAACTGTCGGAGAATAATTTTGCAGGGTTGTCAAATGTGGGATAGATTAAATCAATACTATCCTCCAGTGTTCTTGTTGATAGAACCTTGCCTTTTGGCATTTCAATTTCATCGTCTTCATACTTGGAAATCATATCTTCTCCAACTTTAAACAACTATTGAGAATAGACGTCTTCTCCCTCTCTCAATCGCATATTCGTCTGCAATTGAAACTTGCTGAAAAGTCTCCACAAGTAGGATTTCTTGATACAGGAATTTTCAATATCAGCATCAGTTCCCCTTTTCAGGTTGCAGGATGCCGCCAAAAGTTTAGTGCTGTCGTATACATCTTGAAGAGTTTCATCCAACGCTTCAACGCTCTCCTTGCTAATCATCGGGCACTCATACCAAACAGTGAGTTTCACTTGCTTCATCCAACGTGCCGTGTTGGAGTTCTTGCAAATGTTGCAGAATGTATCCTCGGTCACTTGGATGGGTATCTCGAATCGATAACGTACTGTTCTGCCACCAGGCATTCAAGTAGCTGCTATTCCTGGGGATGCTACAGCAATAGCAACATCAACTTGACCTCTAACTTTGGAGAGGATCAAATTGGTGATAAGTGTCTTCCCTGTTCCTCCGGGTGAATCAATGAAAAACATTGATGGAAGATTCATTTTCAAGCAGTTGCACACCTGGCCATACACTGCTCTCTGCTGGGCATTCAGCAGTGGCTCATTGTCCCCAATACATTGCTGTTGTTCAGTTCTATTGTATTGCAATTCCTGCAGCAAATCTGGATTGTCAGTATCAAGGTGCATTCTTCCATTTCTTGGTCATGGCAAATGAAAGCATTCCATTGTTTTGTTGTAATTTTCAAGCTTGCCTTGAATATACAACAGAGCCTGATCATGATACTTCTCATCAATCGTGATATTAGGATCACTCATTGTTCTCCGTTTTCTTTCAAGGTAGTCTTCAGACATTGAATTCTTGAAGCGATCCCATAATTGTCCAGGATTGTTCAACTCAGTATTCGTCAGTAAAACAACAAACAAATCTCTCATTGCACTGGGGAGTCTTGGGTTCTCGGCATCTTCCATGGTTTGGTGCCAATGGCCATCAGTTTGCAACAAAACCCTTTGTCTGCAGACGTCCTTGAAGGATGAATTTCTCCATCGTGTGTCTTCAACGAATCGAACGTAACCGTTTGACCTGTTTTTACAAAATGTTAAATGGTCAGCTCGACATAAACCTACACCAAACCCAAACCTATTAGGAGCAGACGAGGGAATTCGATCCAATTTGAGATACCAGCTACCAAGACAGATGTGTACAGCAATTCATTCTCCCCCCGCACAATTAAAGCATGGACTGATCCTACCATAGTTACTCAATCAGACGCAACTAAATTTAAGGTAGCTCTTGTTCGCCAAGAATCCTTTTTTGCTGAAGTCCACCCTCCGCCATCTCCAGTTTCAATTCCATTTGGAATATTTTGGAGGAGCACCTTCAGCTCTCGAAAAATGGCTTTTGGATTCTCGTTCTGCATGTGGATGCAGAACGGTCCATAAATCACACGCTTCAGTACCAATTAATGCAGCTCAGGATCTACTTGCAGGTCTGGTATTTCAGCTTGCGCAAATCTGTCAAAATGTTTTGATCTTGGCTTAGTCGCTTCGTCAAACCACAGCAGACAGAGGCAGGTCGTGCTTCTGATATTCAACAGTCGAGACGAAAGCAATACATTTGCCAAAGAGGCCATGTGGTTCAGTGAGGTACTTGATGGACAGCTTTCTTTTCAGATCGAATACCCTTGCAATCAAGTCCGGTCTATCACATGGCTGCTGATTGTGAAAGAGGCACTATCGCACAGTGTTCCCAATTTGATGGAAATTACCCGAAATTCCGGAAATTCTGGTTGTCTTCGGGTAATTTTAGGGAAATTAAATAATTCGGGAAATTTCTGTAGGGACGCAAAATGACGCATTCGTGTGCGCAGTGGGCCCGGTATCCGCGCGTGCTGAGTCGGGGCAGCAGTCACACATGCGCATTTGGGGAAGGCTAAATTTCAGGAAATGTCATCAAATTCTGGGAACTTTGAGATTCTATTTAAGGATTTTTTTTTAACGTGTGGAAGCACTGCTGTCGCATCTTTCTCCACTTTGGATTGCAAGTCGTCGTAATGAAGAATGAAGCATTGCCATACTTCCGAATGTACATCGTGGCGTCCTGGCATCATTCCATCATGTATCTCGGTCCACCGACAAATGTTGAGGAGAGGATGATGCGCATTCCGATTTGTTCCAAATCATTATTGTTTAATGCATCCGTGAAGCCTCTGTATGTTGTTGATCTCAACTCTGATTGATTCACGCGAATATAATTGAGCCGATCCGTCTCAATCTTAGCTGCCATATCAACCGCATGTTGTTGAAAGAGTCGTCCACCTCTCAATAGATCTACAAGAATCGACAGCTGGTATAGGTCAGGCATCAACGAACCAAGGTAATGATAAACCTGGCCTTGAATGATCACTGAAGGATTCCATCCGGGTGGTACCCCTTTTTTCCCACCGAATGACGTCAGTTGAAGGAGACAGTTGTGTTGTCTAATGTACTTTCAGAACTCCTTTGCTTGTGGTGTGTCAAAAATATACAATCTCATTAGTTCATCAGGCAGTGGGTGCAGAGAGGCAATGTTCGCCTGACCCTTCATGCATCAAAAGTTAGCACTTTCTCCAGAAAAAAGGTACGCTCGATACTGAGGGCAAACCATGGTTATTTCACCAACATCAGCAGAAAGATTTCTCGTCGCGAGTTGTATACTTTGTCTTGTTCTATCTCTGGCCCACTGTTCAGCCAGTCTTCTAGTTGTTTCATCTCCCCTCTCTTCATCCCTTCTTCTTTCTGTTCCTTCTCGTTGATCTTTGAAACGTTCACTTCATTTGTTTTAACGTTTCTTCATCCCTTCTTCTTTGCGTTCTTTCTCGTTGATCCTCAAGGCGTTCTGTTCTTTTTTGTCGCAATTCTTCATCCCTTCTTTTTTTGCGTTAATTCTTGTTCATCCGCGAGACGTCGAGTCCTCTCTTGTTGCGTCTCTTGTTCCCTTCTGCTCCTTGCTGCTTTTCGACGTCCCTTTGCATCGTCCCTTGACCATCCTGCAGCTATTTTTCTCCCTCTTCTTAGCATGACGTTTATGTCTATGATCACTGAAGAATTTGAGTGAAATGTCTTTTTTTTCCAATGAAATTATCAATGAAAAACGTGCAGCTCTTTTTCTCTCTCTTCTTAGCATGATGCTTAAAAAGCAGCCTAAACACAAAGGTAGACAAAGATGCTGGAGAAACTCAGCGGGTGAGGCAGCATCTATGTAGCGAAGGAAATAGACGACGTTTTGGATCGAGACCCTTCTTCGGACTGATGGGGGTACGGGAAGAAGAAAGGAAGAGGCGGTGACAGTGGGCTAAGGGTGACCTGGGAAATGTAGGAGAAAGCAGGGATTACCTGAAATTGAACAAGTCAATGTTCATACCGCTGGGGTGTAAACTGCCCAAGCGTAATATGAGGTGCTGCTCCTCCAATTTACGGTGGGCCTCACTCTGGCCATGGAAGAGGCCCAGGACAGGAAGGTCGGATTCGGAATGGGAGGGGGAGTTGAAGTGCTGAGCCACCGGGAGATCAGGTTGGTTATTGCGAACCGAGCGGAGGTGTTGGGCGAAGCGATCGCGAAGCCTACGCTTGATCTCACCGAGATAGAGCAACTGTCATCTAGAGCAGCGGATGCAATAGATGAGGTTGGAAGAGGTGCAGGTGAACCTCTGCCGCACCTGGAAAGGCTGCTTGGGTCCTTGAATGGAGTCAAGCGGGAGTTAAAGCGACAAGTGTAGCATCTCTTGCAGTTGCAAGGGAAAGTGCCCGGAGAGGGGGTGGTTCGGGTAGGAAGGGACGAATTGACCAGGGACGAATTGACCAACCTAAACTCAACTTCAATTGTCCATGATCACTGAAGATTTAGAGAGAAATTTCTTTTTATTAATGAAATTCTCAATGAAAAGCGTGTTTTTCTTTAAAATAGCGGAAACACAATGTTAGTTGTTAATGAACACTGTTGAATTTGATTAAAATGGGCTGTTTAAAAATAATGAAAAGCGAGAATGGGAAGAGGAATTAGGCCTAAAAATCTCCAAAGACAGGTGGGAAAAATATCTCTTATATATACATAATTGTTCGATTAATGTTAGACACATTTTAATCAAATTCAAAATACTCCACAGACTCTACTACTCAAAAACTAAACTGAATAAGATGTTTTCAAATGTATCTCCTATTTGCAACAAATGTCTCTCTCAAGAAGCAACCATAACACACTCCTTTGCCTGTTGCATAAAACTCCATAACTTTTGGAAAGAAATCTTTGAAATGTTCTCAAAATTATTAAAAACAAAACTGTACCTATATAGAACTGATTATTTTCGGAACAGTAGGAGCCTGCTCTGAGCTATCAATATTTCAAAGACGTTTCCTTAATTGCGGCCTGATAATGGCGAAAAAACTTATACATAAATTTTGGAAAAATACATCTCCCCCAACTCTTAAAATGTGGACTACAAACATGTCTGAGACGCTACATCTTGAAGATATGAGACTTGTCATAGCAGGAAAATCAGAGCAATTTTCAAAGGTATGGTTTCCTTTCATTGATTCATTATAAGGATAGTATGGTGCAACACAACTTTGGAATTAAATCGATTTGCGGACTGGGTGATGGGTGTGGTGAGAAATGAAGCAGGTATATCAACACTTTTTTGGGGGGGGGGTTCCGTTTTTTCCCTTCTTTTTTATTTTTTATTTTTTTTAAAGATTTACTTACTTTAAGATTTGACTACACTCATTTGGTAGTTTAGGGGTTCTATTCTTACACATTCACTTTCTTTTTCACTTTCTTTCTTTCTTGCTCTTTCTCTCTTTTTCTATTTCATCTTTGTTAAAATTAAAATGGAAGCTGTACAATAAATGTATTATGTCATATGCCGCGGTTTATACTTTTGTACACTGCTTCTAATAAAAATATTTAATAAATAAAAAAATGTTTTCAATACAAATATCTCAATGAAAACCGCGTTTATTCTTCAAAAATGAAATACATCTTATATTTAACCACATCGATCAGCAGCAGCGTAAGGTCGATCGCGAAAGAAGCTCAATTCCTCAATCAGTGAGTAGATCTCAAGAAGCTCAATCCCTCAATCAGGCGCAACTGGTTGTGAGGCCCGGCAGACAACCAGCGAACTTTGAGCCGGAACAGCGACCAATCTGCCGTGGAGCGGGAAGTCGGGGCCAATGAATGGACCCCAGGGGGGTACGGGGGACGTCATTTTGCGTGACTGTCGCATGACCGGCGTTTTGCGTGAATGCCGCGTGACAGGCGTTTTTTTATGAATGAAAATGCGGTTTAGTGTTGGAAATAGCCTTATCACAATGTTAGCTGGAAAGGTTTTTTTTCTTAAAATGATATGAACGTGAATGAAATGTGGGATATTTTATGTAAATGAAATTCATGATCGCAATGTGACGTAATTGTGAGGTGGAACGTTGCTTTTATGTAAATGAGATCCCACTGTGATGTCATTGTGAGGTGGAACACTGCTGACGGGCAGGGGGAAACAGTTTTTTTTAAGTATTTTTTTTAGTTTTAAACGTCAATAACTTGTAAAATATACCATCAATGTGAACGAAACTTTAATATACATCACAGGACAATGGTAAGTAATGTAGGCCAAAATTTCTAGCGCTACCGTGTACCGTTTATGCGCAAATAAAAAAACTGGGCAAACAAACAGCCTATTTTCTATGTCTAACTTACGAGACACGGGTTAATGATTGGGGACAATCAGCCATGATCATGATGAATGGCGGTGCTGGCTCGAAGGGTCGAATGGCCTCCTCCTGTACCTATTTTCTATGTCTTTTTCTATGCCTATATTGGGCCCCGTTCCCCAAGGCAATATTGCAGCACTCACCCACAGCCCCCAACTGGGCAGGCACGGCTGAGGGTTTCCCGTTGTGACGCCAGAGATCCCCGTTGTGACGCGAGTCACGGCAATCCTCCCCCAACTGCGCCTCGCCATCCCTCTTCCTACCCCTATCCTCCTCCATCCCCCTCAACCCTCAGCATCCCCCCTTCTATTCACCCTCCCTCTTCTTTCCACTGTCCTCCTCCCCTTCCCACTCCCTCCCTTACCTCTCCCTTCCACTCTTTTCCCCCTTCCCTCAGACACACCCTCCCTTCCTACATAACCCATCTTCCCTCCCAACCCCCCTCCTCTCCCTCTATCCCCCCACCTCCCCACTCTCCCTCCACTTTCCCGTACCTCCCCTCCCAACCCCCTTCCTCCCCCACTCTTCCTCCACTTACCACCCCCCTCCCTCACTTCCCCCTCCTCTCCCTCAATACCCCAGTCTCCTTCGTCAACTCCCCAGGATCTCCATGTAAACTACCACCGGCCCCATTTTCTCCAGCAGGGCGTCGATTAATATGTACATGAGGCTGGAGCTGTCATGGGGAGCGGGCGTCATGGGGGGCGGGCGTCCAGGAGCCGGGGGAGGGGAGGGCTTGAGTCTGGTGGGGTGGAGAGCATCCTTGAGCCGGGTGAGGGCGTGAGTCGGGAGCTGTCGGGGGGCTGCGAGCATGCTCGAGGGGGAGGCGGAGGGCTTGAGGCGGGGGCTGTCGGGGGGCGATCGTCCTGGAGCTGGGGAGGGCTTGAGGCGAGGACTGTTGGGGGGGGGCGAGTGTCCTGGAGCCGTGGGAGGGAGAGGGCTTCGGCGGGGGCTGTCGGGGGGTGGCGAGCGTCCCGGAGCCGGGAAGGGATTGAGGCGGGGTATTTCGAGGGGGGCAAGCGTCCTGGAGACGTGGGGACCTTTGTGACGCCTGTCAATGCGCGCTGAGGACCCGTGGGGTGCACTTTGTGATGCCTATCAAGTTGTTGGGGCGCTGTTTTATTTTATTTAAATTTTAAACGTCAATAAAATATATCATCAATCTGAACGAAACTGGTTTAATATACATCACATGACAATGGTGAATAAGGTGGGCCAAAATTTCTAGCGGTATCGTGTACCATTTTGGCGCAAATACAAACCGGGCAAACATACGGGAAAACAAACATGATAAGAATTTTAACAATATATAAGCTTATCAAGTTCTAGTTCGAATTTATTGTCACATGTACCAATTAAGGTGCAGTGATATTTGAGTTATCATACAGCCATACTATGTAAAAAGCAACAAAGCACGCAGCCACATTAACTAAAATTTAAAATAAACATCCACCACAGCGGAATCCACATTCCTCACTGTGATGAAAGGTAATAAAGTTCAATCAACTTCCTCTTATGTTCACCCATGGTCGGGGCTGTTGGACATTCAGCAGTCGCCGCTGCCGACGGTACGATGCCTGAAGCTATCGCGTCGGGATGATCGAAACTCCAGCGTAAAATGGACAGAGCGGCGTGTCGGGTCTGGACCCTTCTTTGGACTAATGGAGTCGGGGGAGAAAGCTGGAAAAAAGAGTGTCTCCTGTAATTTGGAGAAATCAATGTTCATGTTATTGGGCTGTAAGCTATGAGGTGCTGTCCCTCCAATTTGCGTGTCACCTCACTCTGGCAATGGAGGAAGCCCAGGACAGAAAGATTAGTGCGGGAGTGAGTTAAAATAGTTGGGAACCGGGAGAATCAACAGGCCTTAGTGGACTGAGCGCAAGTGTAGGGTGAAAAGCACGCCGTGCCTAGATACAAGGAACAGCAGATGCTGGTTTACAAAAAGAGACACAATCTCCTGGAGTAACTTGCACCTCTGGAGAGCATGGACAGGCAACATTCTAGGTCAGGACCCTTCTTCAGACTGCTTGGTGTGGGGGCTGAAGATAGTTGAAACGGAGAGGTGGGAGTGGTCGCCTTAGATTGCCTTCGTTCAACAGATGCGGCCTGACCCACTGAGTTCCTCCATCACTTTCGAGGGAATGAACAAACGACGTTTTGAATCAGGACCCTTCCTCAGACTGATTGGAAAGGGTGGGGAGGAAGCTCGATAAGAGAGATGGGGGCTGGAGAAAGCCTGGCAAATGATAGATGGACACAAATGCTTGAGTAATTCAGCGGGATAGGCAGCATCTCTAGAGAGAGGGAATGGGTGATGTATCAGGTTGAGAGCCTTCTTCAGAAGAGATAGGTGGATATAGGTGAGGGAGACACAAGAAACTGCAGATGCTGGAATCTTGCATAGAACACAATTTAGTTAGATGCACAGAACCTCATGCCCAGTGGGAGAATCGAGAACCAGAGGACATGGGTTCAAGGGGAAGGGTTAAAGATTTAATAGGAATTTCAGGCGTAACTTTTTCACACAAAGGGTGGTGGGTGTATGGAACAAACTGCCAGAGGAGGTAGTTGAGGCTGGGACTATCCCAATGTTTAAGAAACAGTTAGTCATATACATGGCTCGGACAGGTTTGGAGGGATATGGACTAAACGCAGGCAGGCGGGACTAGTGTGGCTGGGACATGATGGTAGTTGGGCCGAAGGTTCTGTTTCCACACTGTATCAATCTATGACTCGAATACGAAGTGCTACAGTAACTCGGCGGGTCAGGCAGCATCTGTGTAGAACATGGATAGGTGACGTATCACAGAGAGCTGGAGTAACTCGGCGGGTCGGACAGCATCTGTGGAGAACATGGATAGGTGCCAGTGCGGGTCGGGGCCCTTCTTCAGACTGACTATGTTAACAGATGAGCAGATGAGTGAAGTAAGTGACAGGGGCGAGGGAAAATAAAAGGGAGTGAGATAATGAGAGAGGAATGTATATGTGCAGCTTTAAGGGACATTGGTCAGGAATCATTTGGAGTATTGCATACATTTCTGGTCACTCCATTACAGGACTAATGTTGAGGCTTTGGGGAAGGTGCAGCGATGGTTAACCAGAATGTTTTTTAAAAAAAGGAACTGCAGGTGCTGGTTTACAGAAGAGGACACAAAATGCTGGAGTAACTCAGTGGGAAAGGCATCATCTATGGAGAGAAGGAATGGGTGGCGTTCCAGCAGGTGGTTAAGGTGGGTGAAGCCCTTACCACAGGACAGCTCACCGCTGTGAATACGCCGGTGCTGCCACAGGCTGGACATGCGGGTGAAACCCTTGCCACGCTCAGCACACACAAATGGTCTCTCGCCGGTATGTAACCGCTGGTGCTCCCGCAGCCCCATATTCTCTTGTCACAGTGGGAGCAGCTGCTCGCCGGCGTGGGCCCGCCGCTGCTGCTGCAACCACCGCGAGCAGTCAAACGTCTCACCGCAGTACGGACGACAGATGGCGCAATGGGCTAAGTGTTCGGCTGGCAACCGGAAGGTAGCCGCTTCGAATCCCGCTTGGAGTGCATTCTGTCGTTGTGTCCTTGGGCAAGACACTTCACCCACCTTTGCCTGCGTGTGAATGTGTGTGAATGTGTGTGAATGTGTGTGAATGTGTGTGAGTGATTGGTGGTGGTCGGAGGGGCCGTAGGCGCAAATTAGCAGCCACGCTTCCGTCAGTCTGCCCCAGGGCAGCTGTGGCTACAGAAGTAGCTTACCGCCACCGAGTGTGACTGAGGAGTGAAAGAATAATGCGATGTAAAGCACCTTGAGTATTAGAAAGGCGCTATATAAATCCTATCCATTATCATTAACGGGCATGTACTGCTGATGTGCATCCGCTGGTGAGACAGTGCGTGGGAGGCCATGGCAGAGGGCTCTCCACACACCGGGCTGGGGAAGGGAAGGTCGCCGGTGATCAACCGCTGGTGCTCCAGCAGCCTGCTGAAGCAGATGAAGCCCTTGCCGCACAAGTGTAGGGGCGCTCGCCGGTGTATATGCCCTCGTACTTCAGTAGGTTGCTGGAGCGGGAGAATCCCTTGCCGTAGTCGCTGCAGGTGTAGGGCCGCTCCCCGGTGTGCAGGTTCCTGTGCACCTTCAGGTCCATGGACAACTTGAAGCCTTTGCCGCAGTTGGAGCAGGTTAGCAGGTGCACCTGCACAATAGGTGCAGAAGTAGGCCATTCAGCCCTTCAGGCCAGCACCACCATTCAATGTGATCCTGGCTGATCATCCAGAATCAGTACCCCATTCCTGCTTTCTCCCCATATCTCTTGAAAACATCCAGTGAATTGGCCTCCACTGCCTTCTCAGAAAAAGTTTTTCCTCATCTCAGTCCTAAATGGCCTAGCCCTTATTCTTAAACTGTGACCCCTGGTTCTGGACTCCCCCAACACCGGGAACACGTTTCCTGCATCTAGCCTGTCCAATCCTTTAATAATTTTATGTTTCTATAAGATCCCCTCTGATCCTTCTAAACTCCAGTGAATACAAGCACAGACAAACCCTTTCTTTCATCATATGTCAGTCCCGCCATCCCGGGACTTAACTTGGTGAACCTATGCTCCCTCAATAGCAAGAATGTCGTTCCTCAAATTCGGAGACTAAAACTGCACACAATACTCCATGGACCTGCACAACTGAAGAAAGACCTCTTTGCCCCTAAACTCAGTGCCGGATTTACGTATAAGCTTGACAAGCTTAAGGTTAGGGCCTCGAGATCTAGGGGGGCATCCCAGTGCCGGAGTTACCACTAGGCTTCATAGGCTGAAGCCTAGGGCCTCGAAATCCAGGTGGCCTCCGGCCAAGACAGGACACCTGCCGTTCAGCTCTGGGCGGGCCCCCCTCTCTCTCTCTATCTCTCTCTCTCTTTCTCTCTCTGTCTGACAGTCTCCGTCTCCGCCCGCCATCCGTATCCGTGTCCGGGCCGCCGGGTCTCCGCTTTCCGCTGGCTCCTCATCTGCCAGCACGGCAGGCCGCCTTGCACATGCGCACTGCTACGGCCAGCACCCCCCCCTGCACATGCGCACAACCACGGCCAGCACATCATCGGCCGCCCTACGCATGCGCACTGCCACGGCAACTGGACAGCCCTGGGCACTTTCTCCCTCGCTTTGAATTGTGGGAGATCTGGCCGCCATTGCTGTCCGGTCGCCGCCTCGACCGCTGAAAACCAACGCAGAATCACTCCCTGACCCTGGATCTGGAGTCACTCCCTCGATTAACTCTTGCTTCTGGTTTCCTGGTCCTCCATAAATATTCTAAATGGAATTTAAACTGGAGATGGTGAGGGCTGTACAATAACAGCCTATTGCATTTTATCTCTTAATTTATTGTGTATATTTATGGTCTATGGTATATAAACACACTGCATTTTATCTCCTGTTCTGTGTTATGTTTACATATTCTGTTGTGCTGCAGTAAGCAAGAATTTCATTGTCCTATCTGGGACACATGACAATAAAACTCTCTTGACACTTGACTTGGACTTAAGCAAAAAGGGGTACTTGGGGAAAAAAGAGGTGCCTTAAATTTAGTTGCGTCTGGTTGGGTAACTATGGTAGGGTGAAGACTATTCCATGCTTTAATTGTGCGGGGAAACTCCATGGAGCAGCCAGCAACTCTGGATAGAAGAAATTGGGTGACGTTTCGGGTAGACACCCTTCTTTAGACTCCCTCTGGTTTTAGTGTTTTTAGTTTAATTTAAAGATACAGCGTGCAAACAGGCCCTTCGGCCCACCGAGTCCACGCCGACCACCGATCACCCGTACACTAGTTCTATCCCACTCATTAACGGAGTAAGTCAAGAGTCAAGAGTGTTTTATTCTCTCGCGTCCCAGTTAGAACAATGAAATCGGACGTCCGGTGGCGCTAATGGTGGAGCAGAGGTGTGCGCCAGCTAGCTCCACGCACAACCCGAGAAAAAACGGGAGAAAAATAACGGACTGACCTGCAGAGATCGCGTAGGCAGCCTGCGTGAAGTCATCAGACGTGCGACGATATAATGTCGGTAAAACACTGCCCCACAAAGGGAACGGCTAAAAAACCCGGAAAAGCCAAAACTCCGGTGGAAGAAGTAGGCCCGACTGAAGCCTGGGGCTCAGTTACAACGTCGTCCCTGGAGGACGTTTCAAAGGTCCAGAAGCCAAAGACAAAGGAAAGTGAAATGGAGGAACTTCGCATTTTATCACTAAGGAAATTGCAAGTATCACTAAGGAAACTGCAAGTATGAGAGAAAAATTGATAAAATTAAAAAAAGGAATGAACATTAAAGAAATACTGAGAGGTTTTAAAAATGAAATTAAAGAAGACCTCTTAGTTTTTGAAGATAAAATCACTAAATTTGTCCGTGCAGAACTGGTTACCACGAAGGAGAAAATATCTGCATACCTCGATTTACAAATTAATGAAGTAAAGGAGAAAATTAAGTTGATTGAATCCAACCTAAATGCTAAGCTGGATCCTGTCTTCAACACAATAAATCAACAAACTGAGGCCATAGCTCATTTAGTGTCAATTGCTGACGCTTGCTCTCAAACTACAGAAACACTTCTTGCCGAGAACAAGCGTTTATCAGATTTACTGCATACAGTAACTGAAAAATGTATTGACTTGGAGGGACGCCAGAGACGTCAGAACTTAAGAATTGTTGGCGTCCTAGAGGGTAAAGAAGGAACTAAAGATCTCCGTGACTATGCTGCAGACTTATTGAAAAAAGTCTTGAATTTGGATCAAAAGCCTTTATTAGGCCTGGCACACGGGGCTCTGGGACGTCGCTCGGGCCCGAACGTGCCCCCAAGGCAACTGATAGTGAAGGTGCAATATGACCACGTCTTGGATGATATCATGAAAAAAAAAATTGCTGGCACCAGAAATCTTCTGTTCGAGGGAGACAAAATCAGCATTTTCAGAGACTATCCTGTGGAAGTGGTCAAAAGGAGAGCGTTATTTACCGAGATAAGAGGGATTTTTAAGAAGATAGACAACTTGAGATATGGACTGCTGTACCCTGCAAGATTGAGTCACCTATGAAGAGAAGGAACAGATTTTTACTGATCACAAGAAAGCATTGGCGTTCGCCCAGAAGAGCATGGGCCTCAGTGTTGATTGAATAACATTCATATGATATCCTCATCTTGCGGAGAATAAATGGAACTTTAAATTGCTTTACTCAAGGACTAATGAAAGCTGATAACGACAACTGAACAAACCTTCTTGATATGGACATATTATTTTAATATTTTAGTACTAATTATTACTAACAAATACTAATTATTAAGACTACTATTATTATTATTGTAGATGAGATATGCATGTGCCTTTAACATAGTGACCTCATACCTACTAACCACTCCCCATATCACAAGTATATCTACAACCTCCCCACCCACAGATCGCTCTCTAGTTCCTGTGACAGACCACGTACAGCTAGTGCAATATGTAATGCTCCAGTATGAATAAAGGTAGTAAAGTAACGATGCCTCGTTATAGCTTCTTTACATGGTGTCAAATAACTTACCTTGCGCCTCCTGTTTATCATTTAATTTTGTCCCAGTTTTTTGTTTCCCCCGCCCTCCTGTTTCTTTGTCATGGCCTCTTCTGCCCGTAAGCCCGATGTGCTCGTTTTCGATTTAGACATCGCCCTTCGATGGGACGTATTCAAACGTGACTTTGAACACTATTTCACGATCGCTCATCCTGACGCCACCCCCGCTCTCAAAGCCTCTCTGCTTCTCAACTTGGCTGGTCCCGAGGCCCTGACTCGCTCCGACTTCTTCGTCTACGCTGATGGAGAATCAGCTCGGGACCCGGTATGTCTGTTGGCTAAGTTCGACGCTATTTGTGACATTCCGACTAATTGCATCTTAGAACGTTTTAAACTGTTCGCGCGGCGTCAGCTCCCTGGGGAATCTGCTGAGAACTATGTCATTGCGCTGCGGCACCTCGGAAGGCGCTGCCGCCTCCACGCGTGGAACCCCGATGAGATTCTCAGGGACCTTCTGGTTTACGGTCTCCGTGATGAGAAGCTCAGGGCCGAACTTCTGCGCAAGCCGGATCTGACTTTAGCCGATGCTATGCACGCTACTCGCTTAGCTGAAGCTGTTTCCTCGGCGGCGTCGCCGGCTGAGCAGGCGATCAACTTTGCCAGCACTCCCAGTCATCTCATGAACACACCCCAGTGGCGACCCCCGGGGTCGCTCGCTGCTCGAGGGGGACGCGCCCCGGGGTTCGGTGCAGCTACAGGGGGGGGGTACCCGGCAAAGGTGCCCTAATTGCAACTTCACGACTCATCAATTCAATGTGTGCCCTGCTTTGGGAAAAACGTGTAATGTCTGCAAAAAATTGAACCATTTTGCTGCGGCTTGTCGTTCCCGTGGGAAGCCTGTCGCTGCTCGAAGGGGAAATTTAAACAACCTTCTACAAGCTGACAATGAGCTCAGCTCCCAGTGCTATTCCGATGAACAGTCTGTTTCTGCATCTGACTCCTCTCAGGGGGAGACCAACTTGTTTACCGTGTTGGACGCACCTGCTATGATAACGGACCCTTCTGTGCTAGTCACTGTGAACAACTCGACCTTCACTGCTAAGATCGACACGGGGGCTGTGACCAACGTAATGTCAACATCCCTTTTCAACCAGATAAGAACTAATGAGCAGATATTTTCCCAGAGCTCAACCTTGCATGCCTACGGTGGGGAGATTCTTACTCCTGTGGGCAAGGCCACGCTACGCTGTAAGATACTAGAGACCTCTCGGCCCCTCACCTTCTATCTCCTCAATCGAAAATGCATTCCCCTGCTGGGGATCCAGGCATGCCAGGAAATGGGACTGGTGTACTTCCACCGGGACATCCACCAGGTGCAGACTCTTATGGTCCCGCTGGCCGATTATCCCGACCGCTTTGATGATAAGCTAGGCAAACTACGCTGCAGCTACAAGATTGTAGTGGACCATAAGATCGTTCCTGTGGTCCATGCTCCTCACCGTGTCTCCTTCGCCATGAGGGACAGAGTGGAGGCGACCCTACACAGTATGGTACAAATGGGCGTCCTAAAGGCGGTCGTCGAGCCCACCAGCTGGGTCTCTTCCATGGTTGTTGCTGCTAAAAAGGACATGAGCGAGATACGCATCTGCATCAACCCCAAAGACCTCAACCTGGCCATTCGACGCCCTCACTACCCTATGAGAACGGTGGAAGAAGTCGCTGCACAGGTTGATCCAGCAACGGTTTTTTCTGTCCTCGATGCCAAAAGCTCCTTCTGGCAGATACCACTGGACGAGCGGTCGTCCATTTTGACAACTTTCGCCACCCCCTACGGAAGGTTTCGGTTCCTCCGAATGCCATTCGGGATCAACTCTGCCAGCGAGGTATTTCAGCGGACAATGGAGCAGTTGTTTTTAGGTCTACCTTGCGCCATAATTGTTGACGACATCCTCGTTTACGGTAAGGACGTTGCCGAACACGATGTCAACCTCCGCCAGGTCCTGGACCGGGCCCGGCAAATCAACTTGAAACTGAACCCCAAGAAGTGCCGATTCCGCGTCTCGGAGGTCACCTATGTTGGACATGTATTCACCGCTGAGGGATTAAAGCCAGACCCGCAGAAAACGGCTGCCATCTCAGGGATGCCCCCTCCTACCAATGTGGCAGGCCTGCAACGCTTCCTCGGCTTGGTAAACTACCTGGGGAAGTTCATCCCCGACCTCAGCGAGCTCAGCGCTCCCCTGAGGGATCTGATCAAAAATGACACGTCCTGGCTTTGGTTACCCAACCATCAGAAGGCATTTGACATTCTTAAGTCTAAGCTGATCAGCACCCCCACGCTCAAGTTCTTTGACCTGCAGCGTCCCATTGTCCTCACCTGCGACGCCTCTCAGTTCGGACTCGGTGCCGCCTGTCTCCAGGTCCATGACGGCCTGCAGCTGCCTGTCTCCTTCGCGTCCCGCACCATGACCGCCACCGAACAGCACTACGCGCAGATTGAGAAGGAGCTACTGGCCGTGGTGTTTGCCTGCTCCAAATTCCGGGACTACATCGTGGGCAACACTTTCACCGTTGAAACTGACCATCAGCCACTTGTCACCATCCTCAACAAGTCGATCCATGTGGCCTCATCACGCCTGCAGCGCATGATGCTGCAGCTCCAGCGCTTCACGTTCACGGTGGTTTATCGTAAGGGCAAGGACATGTTCGTGGCCGACACGTTGTCTCGCGCCCCGCTGACGTCCACCGCTCGCCACCAATATGAAATGTCTGAGCTATTGGTGCTACGATTGAACGTCGTCCCCTCACAGCAGATGAAGTCCCTGGTTGAACACACTACCAATGACCCTGCCCTGCAACAGCTGTCTGCCGTCATCCGGCAGGGCTGGCCTGACCGTCGTTCGGCACTGCCGGCTGGTGCCGTGCCCTACTTCCTGGTCCGGGACGAGCTCGTACTGCACGACGGCGTGGGGGTGAAGGGTCACAAGGTGGTCGTGCCCGCGGCACTGCACGACCACTATTTTCAAGTCGCTCACCGCGGTCATCCTGGGGCCGAAGCCACCGTGTCTCTCGCCAGGAGCCAGTTCTATTGGCCGGATATGGCCAAATACATCCGGGAGAGGGTCTCCTCGTGTTCCACCTGCAACAGCCTCGCCCCCCACCAGCAGCGCCAGCCGCTTCTACAGCAGCCCGCGCCCGAACTGCCCTGGATGGCGCTTGCCGCTGACATTTTCGAGTGGCGGGGCAAACATTTCCTGGTTCTCGTTGACTCCTACTCCAGCTGGTTTGTGGTCGACCGGCTGCATTCCATGACCTCTTCGGTCGTCATCGATAGGTTGTACCCTCATTTTGGCACTTTTGGCCCCCCGGCAAGCCTGCAGTCGGACAATGGCAGCCAGTTCACGAGCTCCGAGTTTAAAGCGTTCGCTTCCAGATGGAACTTCCGCCATTTCACCAGCAGCCCGGAGTACCCGCAAAGCAACGGTTTGGCCGAGCGCGCAGTCCGCAGCGCGAAGCACCTGCTGGAACAGTGTGGTGGCATTAACTCCGACTTCCATCTGGCCCTCCTCAACCTTCGGAACATTTCCCGCGACTCTGCCATGGGTTCACCTGCTCGGCGGCTCATGCCTCGCGCTACCAGACTCCCGCTCCCTGTGGCCCAGCGCTCCCTCATACCCTCCATCCTCCCACCTGCGGCGGTTCAGAAACGCATTGCCTTCAGGCACGACGTCCAACAGCGTTCCCATGACAGGTCCTGCCACCCGCTGCCGCGCCTCTTCCCCGGTCAAGTTGTCCGTATGCAGACCGCTCCCGGTCACTCCAAGCTCGCTACTGTCGTCGGCTCTGCGGGGTCGCCCAGGTCCTATCTCGTCGACCACGCTGGAGCCATTTACCGACGGTCCCGCCAGCACCATCGGCTCGTCAACGAGCCGCGTCCTCCTGCCGCGGATCCCTTTGCTCCCCCACTGCCTGTTTCGCGTCAGGGCGTTGCTCTGCCCGTCCTTCCTGACATGCAACGTTCTGCTCCTCCTCAGCCCCTTCCGTTCCACCCCACTCCGGCTAGTCCTCGCTCGCCTGCCCGCGCTCTTCCCGGTCCCGACCTCGCATCCCCTCCGGGTTCGGTGCCGCGGTCTCCTCCGTCTCCTCCCGTTTCTCCCTTTCAGGTTCGTCTGTCCCCGCCGGTGCCTCTTCCTCCTGCAGGAAGGGTGGATGGCGAGACGCGAACCCGGGCGGGACGTCTTGTCAAACCGCCTGACCGCTATGGCGATTTTGTTTAACTATCCTAGCGCATGAGCCGTGGTCGCCATGTCACCATTGTATTTGCCTGTCGTTTCGAAGAGGAAAGATGTAGATGAGATATGCATGTGCCTTTAACATAGTGACCTCATACCTACTAACCACTCCACATATCACAAGTATACCTACAACCTCCCCACCCACAGATAGCTCTCTAGTTCCTGTGACAGACCACGTACAGCTAGTGCAATGTGTAATGCTCCAGTATGAATAAAGATAGTAAAGTAACGATGCCTCGTTATACGTTCTTTACAATTATTATTAGATTTTATTAGTTAAAAATATGAATTGCAAACAAGGTATAACCAGGGTATTTTATTAATTAAAATTAGCTATGTTAATTCTTTTTTTTACATCAGACTAACATTTGACTAATACTTAGCCAAGAGAGTAATAGTCTCTCATTACATGATTACTAATCTTTTGGACCAAAATAGTTCTAACATTAATCCCGTAAATCACTCTTATTGAGTTTTTTTAAATTTAGCATGGAGCTAGTAATAATTGTTTTTCTAAGGCTACAGAAGTCCTTAGATGGCCAGCCACGTTAGTGTGGCTAACACTAACTACACTATTTGTAGATGTAGTTTCTTCTTTTTTCTTGCACTTTATTAACTTTTATTTTGTTTACTTTCTTTCTTTATTTCTTACTTAATTACTATCATAAGGTTGATTTGAATTATAAGTATTATTTGTGGAGAGAGGTCCGGGAGGAAGATCCATTAAATTTAAAACTCATCTGTCCTGTGTTCGGGTGGATTGTCAGGCATAATGTGCTGAGCTACCTACTCTATTATAGACTTCCCTAACCATAAGATGCAAGACGTTAATAGAAAAATTGGGGATCAAGGAATTACTTTTTGTAGCTGGAACGTTAAGGGAATTAATGAATCAGTCAAGAGAGGTAAAGTATTAGCACATTTAAAGTCACTCAATGCAGATATAATATTTCTTCAAGAAACTAATCTTAAAAATGATGCACAACATAGATTGAAAGCAAAATGGATTGCTGAAACATATCATTCTTCATTCTCCCATAAGGCCAGAGGGGTCGCAATTTTAATCCGCAAGGGTTTACCCTTTAAACACATATCAACTACTGCGGACAATAATGGCAGATATATTATACTAGTGGGTGAATTATACCAAAAAAAAGTGATTCTTCTCAATGTCTATGGACCAAATTTTGATAATCCTTTGTTTTTTAAGAACATACTTAATACTATCCCGGAACTCACACAACATAACTTGATAATTGGTGGAGATTTAAATTGTACACTAGACACTTATCTAGTCAGATCATCAAGACAAAGAAAAGCAAAATCCAAGACAAGCGAATTATTAAACTCATACATTAATACTACTAATATCAAAGATGCTTGGAGATTTGAAAACCCATCCGGAAGGGAAAACTCATTCTACTCACCGATACATAAAACTTACTCAAGGATAGATTATTTTTTTAGTAGACTCTAAGCTTGTTCCATTCACTTATAATTCGACATTTTATAATATAATAATTTCGGACCATGCTCATTTAACATTTATGATCAAACTAAGTGGAAAGACTGAGAAGCAGACACAATGGACACTTAATCCTCAAATTTTAAATGATAAAGCATGTTATGAATACCTTATCACACAGATAAATATGTTTTTGGAGACTAATGACTGCCCTAAAATATCTGCCCCCTTCTTTGGACAACATTTAAAGCATTTATACGAGGAGCGTTAATCTCCGCGCAAGCCTTTCATAATAAAGAGAATTGCGCCAAACAATAGGTATTGGAAATGGAGATAAGGCGATTAGATATGGAAAATGCAATCGCGCCCTCTACGATAATACATAATAAAATTGCTGCACTCAAATATAAGTTAAATCAAATATACTCAGATCAAATAAAACTTTATCAAAATACTAAACAGCTATATTTTGAGTTCGGTGATTAACCACAAAAATTACTAGCACGAAACAGGAAGGGGAAAAAACAATTTATAAAATTAAATCAGATACGGGAGAAACACTAACATTACCCAAGGATATTAATCACAGATGTTCTCAATACTATCAAACATTTTGCTCAACCAAAACGATAGTGGGGTCTGCAGGAATTGAATCATTTTTACAGAAATGTAATCTTACAGGTTTAGATCTGAAAGAGAGGGAATTATTAGGGCCCGAAATATCAGTAAAAGATATTGAAGCATCTATTAGATCTTTAATAAATGGAAAGGCCGCTGGCCCGGATGGTTTAAATAGCGAATTTTATTTTTAAAATCCATGATCTCATCTCCCCACGCCTACAGACACTATATACTCATGCCTTCATGCAACAGAAACTACCAGAAACTTAAAATGAATCAACAATAATACATACCCAAAATGGATAAGGACCCTGAAGACCCAGGTTCATATAGAGCAATTGCTCTCTTAAACACCGATCAGAAAATATTAACCAAAATTTTAGCCCATAGATTAAGTTTAGTGATTCATAAATTAATACACCCTTACCAAACAAGCTTTATTCCAAAGCGCTACTCATATTATAATCCGAGACGATTATTTAATATTATATATACAAATAGAATAACTAATGTAGATCTAGCAGTCATCTCGTTAGACGCTGAGAAAGCATTCGATCAAGTGGAATGGCCCTATTTATTTTCGGTGATGGAAAATTTTCAACTGGGTTAGAAGTTTTGCACATGGGTTAAGCTTTTATATACTAACCCAACAGCTAGAATAATGACAATTCAAATGTTATCAACAAAATTTGATTTATCTAAAGGTTGCAGACAAGGATGCCCGTTATCCCCGTTATTATTTGCCCTTGCTCTTGAACCACTAGCAGAAAGTGTTAGAGCACATCCAGAAATATGTTGGTATAATACTAAAAACACAGTTAATAAAATATCTCTATATGCAGACGATGTATTATTATATATTACAAATCCAGACATCAGCATCGCAAACTTGTTTAATCTTATTACTCAATTTGGTTTATTCTCGGGGTATAGAATTAATTGGAATAAAAGTGAGATTATGCCAATAACCGAACCTAGTTCATATATATTGTAACACTCACCTTTTAGAATAGTAAATGAAAAATTTAAATACCTTGGAATTTATGTCACAAAGAAATATACTTCTTTATTTAAATCAAATTTCATGCCTTTACTTAATAAATTGCATAAGAATATCCAATACTGGAAAACACTCCTCAATTCAATGCTCGGTAGAATTAATGCTATAAAAATGATTTTCCTTCCGCAATTGCTATACATTTTTCAATCAATTCCGATATATATCCCAAAAAAATTCTTTAAAAAAGTTGACTCTATAGTGACAAGTTTTATTTGGGATTATAAGAACCACAGAATAAGCAAAAAAACACCTATGCAAACCCAAGACCAAAGGAGGATTAGTTTTACTAATTTTTTAATTTTATTTTTGGCGCACTCAATGTCAAAAATATGATTTTTTGTTTGGAAGATATGGATCAACAACCAGACTGGTTAAACATGGAAACGGAAGTTCGTTTGCCTTTTGAAATTGGTCCGATCCTGTTAGCTCCCATAAAAATGAATTAAAAAATCTATAGTGAAAACCCTATAATATATAATGGTATTCGAATTTGGAAACAACTAAAAAAGACATTAAAATTGGATAATTTATCGCTTTCTCTCCCCTTGCAAATAATCCTTCATTTAAACCCTTAGTGTTGGATAACGGTTTTGTACAATGGAAAAATCATGGAATTAAAAAGATGGGACATCTTTATAGAAATTGTATTTTTCTCTCGTTTCAGGAGCTACAACAGAATTATGGATTACATTCAAATATTTTTTTTAGATATTTACAACTTAAAGATTATGTTAAATCACATACACAATAATACAGAACTAGAGAACCAGAGATTCTATGTGAATGTTTGAATAAACACCCTAACACAGTTAAATTAATATCTTACATTTATAATACTTTTTAGACAGTGAGATTCCGACGACGGAATTATATAGACTAGCATGGGAAAAGGAATTAGCCCAACCCAAAACAAAAGATATTTGGGTTGAAAGTCTACAACATATACATCAATGCTCATTAAATGCCAGACATTCTTTAATACAATTTAAAGTATTACATAGACTGCATTATTCTAAAATAAAATTAAATATAATCTTTCCTAATATCTCTCCTATCTGTGATAAATGTCAAAACACGGCGGCTAATTTAACCCATACTTTTGTAAATTGTATAAAAATTAAAAATTACTGGATGGATATTTTTTTTATGATCTCTGTAGTTGTTAATACTCAACTGGATACCGATCCTAAATTAATAATATTGGGCATATCAGAACAATACCTAAAACTTACAACAAACCAAAGAAATTTCCTTGATTACAGTATAATAATTGGGAAAAAATGAATAATAAAATTTTTGAAAACTCCAGCAACCCCCACAATCAAGATGTGGATTATGGAGATGTCGGAGACCTTATATTTGGAAAAAATTAGATATGTCTTAATTGACAAACCAGAATTATTTACTAAAATATGGTCTCTATTTATAGATTATTTGAAGGGGTAGACTGGGCCGGCGCGGAGGCCTGACTGAAACCGGAACCCAGGGCTAGATGAATAGTTATGTTTTCTGACCTACGGACCTATTTCCTAAGTTGTATTATTGATAGTTAATCTTATTTTTCTAATTTCTTCTCTTTATTTCTTTATTTTTCTTAACTATAAACATAAATAAATAATTAGAGGCAATGTTAATATGTAACCGATAAAGGAGGACACCAGCTACTTAGGTGACTGTGTCCCCGGAACCCTGGATATTTAATATGTAATCGTTAAACAAAGTTTGTATTGGTTTGGACTATGATATGCAGATGCCTCTAATAAAAATTTAAATTACGTTAAAAAAAAAGAACAATGAAATCCTTCCTTGCAGCAGCACAACAGAATATGTAAACATAGTACTCTGTAAACAATGTTATAGACGAGAAAACAAAACGGTGTATATTTATATATGAATATATAACTATATAAATATATATAAATGTGTGTGTGTGTGTGTGTGTTTGTGTGTGTGTGTGTGTGTGTGTGTGTGTGTGAGTGTGAGTGTGTGTGTGTGTGTGTGTGTGTGTGTGTGGGTGTGTATGTGTGTGTGAGTGTGTGTGTGTGTGTGTGTGTGTGTGTGTGTGTGTGTGTGTGTGTGTGTGTGTGTGTGTGTGTGTGTGTGTGTGTGTGATATATATACCCACACACACACACACAATTTCCCTCCTGGGATTAATAAAGGTCTATCGTATAGTATCGTGTGTGTAGGAAGGAACTGCAGTTGCTGGTTTAAACTGAAGATAGACACAAAAAGCTGGAGTAACTCAACAGGTCAGACAGAATCTCTGGACAAAAGGAAAATATTACGTTTTGGGTTGAGTCTGAAATAGGTTGCTGCACACCTTTGGATTGTGGAAGGAAACAAGAGCACCCGGAGAAAACCCATGCGATCAAAGGGAAAAGGAGCAAACTCTGTACAGACAGCACCCATATTCAGGATCAATTCCGGGTCACTGGCACTTTTAGACAGCAACTTTATGGCCAATGTACTGCCCCATAGACTTGAACTTAAATAAAACATACAGTAGCTGTAAAGGGGGACGTAGCGTCACTTGGAGATTTAAAACTGAAAATTGGTATTTTCATTTTTTTATAACCAAAGCTATCAACGTATAATTTTTTGTGTGTTGGAAAACAAAATATAGTGGCACAGCTGGTAGACTTGCTGCCTCACACGCCAGAGATCTGCGTTCGATCCTGTCCTCGGGCACTATCTGTGTTGAATTTGCACATTCTCCCTGCAAGCATGTGGGTTTCCTCCCACATCCCAAAGATGCATTGGCTTTGCAGGTTAACTTGTCTCTGTAAAATTGCCCAAAATGTGTAGGGAGTGGGTGAGGAAAGTGGCATAACAGAACTTGTGTGAATGGGTAGACAAAAATGCTGGAGAAACTCAGCGGGTGAGGCAGCATCTATGTAGCGAAGGAAATAGACGACGTTTTGGGTCGAGACCCTTCTTCAGACTGATGGGGGTACGGGAAGAAGAAAGGAAGAGGTGGAGACAGTGGGCTGGGGGAGACCTGGGAAAGGTATGAGAAAGCAGGGATTACCTGAAATTGAACAAGTCAATGTTCATACCGCTGGGGTGTAAACTGCCCAAGCGTAATATGAGGTGCTGCTCCACCAGTTTACGGTGGTCCTCACTCTGGCCATGGAAGAGGCCCAGGACAGAAAGGTCGGATTCGGAATGGGAGGGGGAGTTGAAGTGCTGAGCCACCGGGAGATCAGGTTGGTTATTGCGGACCGAGTGGAGGTGTGGAGCGAAGCGATCGCCAAGCCTACGCTTGGTCTCACCGATGTAGAGCAGCTGACACCTAGAGCAGCAGATGCAATAGATGAGGTTGGAGGAGGTGCACGTGAACCTCTGCCGCACCTGGAAAGACTGCTTGGGTCCTTGAATGGAGTCAAGGTGGGAGGTAAAGCAACAAGTGTAGCATTTCCTGCGGTTCCAAAGAAAAGTGCCAGGAGAGGGGGTGGTTTGGGTGGGAAGGGACAAATTGACCAGGGAGTTACGGAGGGAGCGTTCTCTGCGGAAAGCCAACAGGGGAGGAGATGGGAAGATGTGGCCAGTGGTGGGATCCCATTGGCAGACAAAAAAGCTGGAGACAATTAGCGGGTAAGGCAGCATCTGTGGAGCGAAGGAATAGACGACGTTTCGGGTCGAGACCCTTCTTCAGATTGATTTCGGGGGGGACACAAAAAGGAAAGGAAGAGGCGGAGACAGTAGGCTGTGGGAGAGCTGGGAAAGGGAGGGGAAGGAGGGGGAAAGCAAGGACTATCTGAAATTAGAGAAGCCAATGTTCATACCGCTGGGGTGTAAACTACCCAAGCAAATATGAGGTGCTGCTCCTCCAATATGCGGTGGGCCTCACTCTGGCAATGGAGGAGGCCTAGGACAGAAAGGTCGGATTCGGAATGGGGAGGGGAGTTGAAGTGTTGAGCCACCGGGAGATCAGGTTGGTTATTGCGAACTGAGTGGAGGTGTTGTGCGAAGCGATCGCCAAGCCTGCGCTTGGTCTCACCGAGGTTGATCATACACTGAATAATCCAACCACATTTTTGTCTGGAAGTGGAAAGAAATAATAGAAATTGCATTCATTGCAATGTGTAAAAAGAGTTGAAATACTGTATTATAATTTTGCCGCATGTCAATGTGGTATATATCATGTCTTGATTGGTGAATATGTTTAGTTTGCGACTTTATTTGAAGCAGAAATAATATGTGAATGCTTCATTGAGCATAATTCCGACTGGTAACTACGCACTTCGTTCGACCACATTATCGCTCGCGTCATGCAAGCCGTCTTAAATGACCACGTAAACTGCCATTTGGCAACTTAAAAAGCTGCCAAGATTGCCCGGCTGACAACAGAGAAAACAAATTAAGTGAGAGCCCTGCAAGGTGTATAATATTTTTGACACTGTCATAGGCCTTTCTTACATATGCTGTCATAACGCACTGTAGTCTCTAAACAACCCTTCAGTAATTTTCTTTGCCCTCCGTTTCGGAATAATTGTGTTTTAAGCCAATAACTCGACACTAGCACTGGCAATAAATAAATGAATAAATAAATAAGCGCAGCATTCCAGCCCCTTATCTCATTAGCCACGCTCGGCTGCAAATCGGTGTCAATCTGGTGGACCATCTTCCTCTAGTCGTGGGGGTGGGGGATTGGGAGGGGCCTCACGTGGAACAGCTTCGGGCCCCTCTTCATCCAAATCTGGCCTTGCCTCAACTAAACTCCTCTCGTTATGAAGACCAACATGCCATTAGCTTTCTTCACTGCCGGCTGTACCTGCATGCTTACTTTCAGTGATTGATGTACAAGGACACAATTGTCTCGTTGTACTTCCCATTTGCCTAACATGACACCATTCGTTAATATAGTGCTGGAGGAACACCTTACACTTCCTTATCTCTGTTTCTCCCTCTCCTGTGACTCTCAGTCTGAAGAGGGTTTCTTCTCTCCAGATATGCTGCCTATCCCACTGAGTTACTCCAGCATTTTGTGTCTGTCTGTGGAGAACATGGATTAGGGACATTTTTTGGGGTCATGACCCTTCTTCGGACCTGAAACATCGTCTATCCACGTTGACCAGAGATGCTGCCTGACCGGCTAAGATACTCCATCACTCTGTAAACTGCACCTATCCATGTTCTCCACAGATGCTGCCTCCAGCACTTTGTGTCTTTTTAGTATGAAGCAGCATCTGCAGTTCATTGTGTCTGCCAGAGATAGGCACAAAGAGCTGTTGAAAAAATATGGGCAACGTTTCAGGTCGGGTCACTTGACTACTTGTCAAACTTTGTAAAACAAGAGAAATGTCATTCTCTGATGGTAGTTAACTATCCAACAACCTACCTCCATTTTATTGCTAGCGGTATGAATATTGATAGCTCTAACCTCAAGTAACCCTCACATCTCATCTCTCTCCATCCCTCCCCCACCCAAGTCATATCGGCTACAAAGTCATTTTGTTGAGTCTCATTATCTGTAACTCGATTTCAAATAGCCCACAGCTGACAATGACCTGTTCCCTTTAACATCGTCATTTTTTTGCCAATCCTTAGCATCTGCTTTGTTCTATCATTTTCACACCTCACCCTTCCGTATCTCTAGTCTCCCTCTTCCCTGACTCAGGCTGAAGAAGGGTCTCGACTCAAAATGTCATCCATTCCTTTTCTCCAGAGATGCTGTCTGACTTGCTGACTATTCCAGCTTTTTGTGTCCATCCTATTTTTTCCCTCACTCTTGCATGTGCCTGACCACAACGGGACCCGTTTCCCTCTCTTCCCCTTCCCCTTTCACCAATATCTCTTTCTCTGGCTTCACATTCTGCTCATCTTCTCTCACAGCTATTCCTGTTCTTCCCATCTCTGGCCTTTGTCCACCCATTGCCAATCACCCCGCTCCCCCTCACCTGTATCCATCTATTACTTGAAGATGGACACAAAATGCTGGAGTAACTCAGTGGGACAGGCAGCATCTCTGGAGAGAAGGAATGGGTGATGTTTCGGGTCAAGACCCTTCTTCAGAATGGTTAGGGATAAGGGAAACGAGAGATATAGACGGTGAAGTGGAGAGATAAAGAACAGTGAATGAAAGTAATGCTAAAAAAGTTACGATGATAAAGGAATCAGGCCATTGTTCGCTGTTTGTTCGGTGAAAATGAAAAGCTATTGTGACATGGGTGAGGGAAGGTTAGAGAGAGAGGGCATGCCGGGGCTACCTGAAATGAGATAAATCAATACGCATACCACTGGGCTGTAAGCTGTCCAAGTGAAATATGAGATGCTGTTCCTCCAATTTGCGTTTAGCCTCAGTCTGACAATGGAGGAGACTGAGGACAGAAAGGTCTGTGTGGGAATGGGAAGGAGAATTAAATTGTCCAGCAACCGGGAGATCAGGTTGATTCAGGCGCGCTGAGCGAAGGTGTTCCGTGAAATGATCGCCCAGTCTGCGTTTGGCCTCGCTGATGTATAAGAGCCTACATATTTAACAACGGATACAGTAGATGATGTTGGAGGAGGTGCAAGTGAGGCTTTGTCCCACCCTCACCTCCCTTCCAGCTTCCTTCCCCAACTGCAATCAGACAGAAGAAGTGTCCCGACCCGAAACCTCACCAAT
>JAXLNO010004985.1:176263-235610 GCA_038087875.1 Malacoraja senta
TCTCTCTCTCTCTCTCTCTATCTCTCTGCCTCTGTCTCACTATCTGTCTCTCTATCTGTCTCTCTCTCCCTCTCTATCTATCTGTCCCTCTCCCTCTGTCCCTCACCCTCTGTCTCTCTCCCTCTGTCTCTCTCCCTCTGTCTCT
This sequence comes from Malacoraja senta, assembly GCA_038087875.1. Taxonomy (NCBI): domain Eukaryota; kingdom Metazoa; phylum Chordata; class Chondrichthyes; order Rajiformes; family Rajidae; genus Malacoraja; species Malacoraja senta. The sequence goes on from JAXLNO010004985.1 coordinate 176,409, forward strand.
CTCCCTCTGTCTCTCTCCCTCTGTCTCTCTCCCTCTGTCTCTCTCCCTCTGTCTCTCTCCCTCTCTGTCTCTATCTCGCTCTCTACCTCTATCTCTTTCTAACTCTATGTCTGTCTCTCTATCTCTCCCTATCTCTCCCTCTATTGATCTATCTCTCTATCTCTATCACTTTCTAACTCTCTCTATATATCCAACTCTCTCCATATCTCTCCCTCTATTTCTCTCTCTATCTATATCTATCTCTCTCCCTCTCTCTCTCTCTACCTCTCTACCACTATCTCTCTGTCTCTCTCGCTATCTCTCTTGCTATCGCTCTCTCTCTATCGCTCTCCCTCTCTATCTCTCTGCCTCTCTGTCTCCCTCTCTGTCTCTCCCTCTCTCACTCTCTGTCTGTCTCTCTATCTCTCTGTCTTTCTCTCTTTTTCTCTCTCTCTACCTCACTCTCTTTATATATAATCTCTCTATTCTCTATTCTCTATTTCTGCTCTCCCCTTCTATTTCTCCGTCTCTATCTCTATCTCCCCCCTCTGTTTCTCTGTCTCTCTCCCTCCCTCTCTCTCTCCCTCTCACCCTCCCTCTCTCTTTCTCCCTCCCCCCCTCTCCCTCCCCCCTCTCCCGCCCCCCTCTCCCTCCCCCCTCTCCCTCCCCATCTACCTCTCTCTCTCTCCCCCCCTCTCTCTCTCTCCTCCCCCCCTCTCCTCCCCGCTCTCCTCCCCCCTCTCCCCCCCCCTCCCCCCCCCCTCTCCTGCCCCCCCACTCCTCCCACTCTCTCCTCCCCCCTCCTCCCTCTCTCCTCCCCCCTCCTCCCCCTCTCTCCTCCCCCTCTCTCCTCCCCCTCTCTCCTCCCCCTCTCTCCTCCCCCTCTCTCCTCCCCCTCTCTCCTCCCCCTCTCTATCCTCCCCCCACTCTCCCCCCTTCTCTCCACCCTCCTCCCCCCCTTTTTCCTCCCCCCCTCTCCTCCCCCCCTCTCCTCCCCCCCTCCCCTCCCCCCCATAGTAGGGTTAACACCAAGGTGCTCACCAAGTGTTTTTTTTCCAGCTTGCGGAGACCACTTGCCGAACTCTTCCCGACTGGGCAACGATTTTCCAGTTATGCTATCGCTGTAGCTTCATCAGGGAAAGATATCTACTTCTAGCCGGTAAGGGGTTTTAAAGGGTAGATTGATGTACCTCCCTTTCTGGGTTTGCCCCTCCCATGTGCTGAGTCCTAGTGTTAAGGTTCTATTTGCTTCAAACAGATGACAACACAAAAGATAGTAATACAGTAACGTCTTTATTTCGCCAGGCGGGTGTGGGATTCAGCTCTCACAGTTTGTAAAATACAGACTACAGAGTCTCTCTTTCTCCACACACGGAGGTAATGTTCAATCAGACATATTTATACCCTAATAATCAGCAATTCAGCAATTCATTATCTTACAGAGCATTGTATAGCCTCTTGCCTGTTCATATATGGTTAAAATCAGAGGATTGACTGATTCTTCTGATAGAGGAAAGGTTCGCCCATATGTGGTTATGCTGAAGGAGCTATTTTTTGCAAATTCAAGCACTCTTGTATTTTGAGCTTGTTGATTAATTGTTTGTACATTACAATCTGTAGCGTAGACGGTAAGAACGAGTTGTCTGAGCATCTTTATGATCGTTTATATCATAGAACAAAACCATTCATTTAATTGTGCTGTACTCTTACTAGTGTTGGAAGAGAAAGGTTAAGCATTCATTTTATTTTTTCTAACTCTACAGCAGAATCCATTTTGTCACTTCCAAATCTTTAAACTCTTTTCATAGGCAGCATGGAGTAAATGAGGTGCTTGAGTAGTATAAAGAATGTAAAATGAATCTTAAGAAAGAAATTAGAAAAGCTAAAAGAAGATATGAGGTTGCTTTGGCAAGTAAGGTGAAAGTAAATCCAAAGGGTTTCTACAGCATATTAATAGCAAAAGGATAACGAGGGATAAAATTGGTCCATTAATTAGTCAGAGTGGACAGCTATCTGCAGAGCCAAAAGAGATGGGGGACACATTGAACAATTTATTTTCTTCGGTATTCATCAAGGAGAAGGATATTGAATTATGTGAGGTAAGGGAAACAAGTAGAGTAGCTATGGAAACTATGAGGATCAAAGAAGAGGATGTTCTGACACTTTTGAAAAATATAAAAGTGGATAAGTCTCCAGGTCCTGACTGGATATTCCCTAGGACATTGAGAGGTTAGTGTAGAAATAACAGGGGCTATGACAGAAATATTTCAAATGTCATTAGAAACGGGAATGGTGCCGGAGGATTGGCGTACTGCGCATGTTGTTCCATTGCTTAAAAAGGGTTCCAAGAGTAAACCTAGCAATTATAGACCTGTTAGTTTGATGTCAGTGGTGGGCAAATTAATGGAAAGGATACTTAGAGATAATATATATAATCATCTAGATAAACAGGGTCTGATTAGGAACAGTCAACATGGATTTGTGCCTGGAAGGTCATGTTTGACTAATCTTCTTGAATTTTTTGAAGAGGTTACTAGGGAAATTTATGAGGGTAAAGCGGTGGATGTTGTCTATATGGACTTCAGTAAGGCCTTTGTCAAGGTTCCACATGGAAGGTTGGTTAGGAAGGTTCAATTGTTGGGTATTAATGGTGGAGTAGCAAGATGGATTCAACAGTGGCTGAATGAGAAATACCAAAGAGTAATGGTGGATGGCTGTTTGTCAGGTTGGAGGCCGGGGTGGTCGGTGACTAGTGGGGTGCCTCAGGGATCTGTGTTGGGTCCACTGTTGTTTGTCATATACATCAATGATCTGGATGATGGTGTGGTAAATTGGATTAGTAAGTATGCAGATGATACTAAGATAGGTGGTGTTGTGGATAATGAATTAGATTTTCAAAGTCTACAGAGAGATTTGGGCCATTTGGAAGAGTGGGCTGAAAGATGGCAGATGGAGTTTAATGCTGATAAGTGTGAGGTGCTACATCTTGACAGGACAATTCAAAATAGGACGTACATGATAAATGGTAGCGAATTGAGAAATGCAGTTGAACAGAGGGATCTAGGAATAACTTGCATAGTTCTCTGAAGGTGGAATCTCATGTAGATAGAGTAGTAAAGAAAGCTTTATGTGTGCTGGCCTTTATATATCAGAGCATTGAGTATAGAAGTTGGGATGTAATGTTAAAATTGTACAAGGCATTGGTGAGGCCAATTCTGGAGTATGGTGTACAATTTTGGTCGTTAAATTATAGGAAAGATGTCAACAAAATAGAGAGAGTACAGAGGAGATTTACTAGAATGTTGCCTGGGTTTCAGCACCTAAGTTACAGAGAAAGGTTGAACAAGTTAGGTCTTTATTCTTTGGAGCGCAGAAGGTTAAGGGGGGACTTGATAGAGGTCTTTAAAATTATGAGAAGGATAGAGTTGACGTGGATAGGCTTTTTCCATTGAGAGTAGGGAAGATTCAAACAAGAGGACATGATTTGAGAATTAAGGGACAGAAGTTTAAGGGTAACATGAGGGGGAACATCTTTACTCAGGGAGTGGTAGCTATGTGGAATGAGCTTCCAATGGAAGTGGTGGAGGCAGGTTCGATTTTATCATTTAAAAATAAATTGGATAGGTATATGGACAGTAAAGGAAAGGAGGGTTATGGTCTGTGTGCAGGTAGATGGGACTAGGTGAGAGTAAGGGTTCGGCACGGACTAGAAGGGCCGAGATGGCCTGTTTCCATTCTGTAATTGTTGTATGGTTATATTCCTTCCTCTTTATCATATATGATAACTAGTCAGGATTTTGCCATAAATGCCATGTGCCTTTTCATGCCTTTTTTGATGATTTCAGGAAGATAATGCCTTTTACACGATAGTGCCTAAATCAGCCTTTTTTGCAGTTTTAACGTAACTTACAATAAAATTTACACTACCGGGGCGAAACCCGGCTGTAAGTGGGTGCTAAATGGTGATTGGAGAGGGGCGTGTGGGAAAGGGTCCAGTCTTTGCATGCTTTAACTAGGTGTGAAGTGGTGATTGAGGAGGAGTAGTTGTGGAAGGGTCCAGTCTTTTCAAACTGGAGTCAAGCTGTGAGTAAGTGTGAAGTGTTGGTTGGGGATGAGGTGTTGGGGCACCTGGGTTAAGTTTCTGTTTATCGAACCTGCAGTAGAACTCGTTCAGGTCGTTGGTCCAAGGAGCGGGGGGTTTTCCTCTTGCAACTTGTGATTTCTTGCAAGCCCTTCCACACTGAAGAAGAGTCATTTGCTGAGAACTTGCTCCTCAACTTCTCAGAGTACTTTTCCTTGCCAGCTCTGATTCCTCTTCTCAGCTTGTACTTGGCCTGCCTGTAGTGGTCTGCATCCCCGCTCCTGTAGGATCTACCCCTGCAAGCATCAAAATGCCTAAAGTCAAGTAAAAAACTGAACGATTTGGTGAGAGTGTACGGGAGTGATATATTCTCTGCAGACAACTGTGTGCAGTTTTGCAAAGCATGTGAGAAAGCAGTGAATCATGAGCAGAATTATTTCATCTCCCAGCATGTACAGACAGCTAAACACAAGTTGGCGGCAGACAAACTGAAGGTAGGAAATACGCAAGCTTGTCTCCTCACATTTACTGCTGGCTCCAGTCGTAAATCTGAGTTTTTGAGTGATCTGTGCAACGCATTCATTGATGCTGGAATTCCACTGTGGAAATTGGAAAACAAATCTCTCAGAGGTTTTTTCAGGGAAATACACAGAGGAACATTTACCAAGCGAGTCATCATTACGGAAAAATTATGTTGACACAAAATATGGATCTCAATAGACGAGACAACTGATGCTGTGGGGAGATATGTTGCCAATGTGGTCATTGGTATACTGGAGGCAGGTCAACGATCAAAGGAGTATTTCTTGACATCGGAAGTATTGGAGAAGTCAAAGAGCTCAAATATTGCTCAGATGTTTACATCTTCACTTGCTGAATGAATGAATGAATATGAATATGAATGAATATAACTTTAATTGTCATTCAGGTATACACATAGACACAGTGCACATTGAACAAAATTTCGTTGCATTGACTCTTCAAAGTAACAGCGATCAGTAAGAGTGCTTAGTGTGTCCATAAAAAAGTGCTTCATGTGCATAGTTAAAAAAAGGAAAGTTTTTAAAAGTGGCAATGTATAAGAAAGTTTTTTGCATTGGTTTGACTGTGAGTTCAATAATCTTATGGCCTGGGGGATGAAGCTGTTGCAGAACCTGGTTGTCCGGCCCTTCATGCTGCGGTACCTCCTCCCAGAGTTCAGCAGTGTAAACAGACCATATTGTGGGTGTGTGGGGGCTCTGGTAATGCCCTTAGCTCTTGACAGACAGCGTTTGTAACCAATGTCCATGATGGAAGGAAGAGAAGTCCCAATGATTTTTTCCGCTGTCCTCACCACTCTCTGAAGGCACTTCCAGTCCGCAGCTGTACAGCCGCCGCACCACATAGAGATGCAGCTGGTCATGACTGATTCAATGGCCAGTACAAATGCTGTACTTTGTACTTAAAGTTCCTGGCGATGTAGGTAAAGACATAAAAGGAAAATGTGAGAGGGTGATTTTCTCTAACAAAGATCTTGAAGAAATACAAAACATAGCGAAAGTTCTCAAAGGTAGTTGTAATGCACAAGATATCGACATGAATGTAGTTTGTAGCTTGTTTCAGGTATGCACCAGTGACCGCAGCTGGTGTAGAAAGAAGTTTTTCACAACTGTAGCATATTCTGTCTGACAGACGGCATAGTTTAACACCAGATAATTTGAAAACATGCTGGTAGTTATGTGCAACCAGGCAACTTTGATCATTTAATGCAGTATACCTTTATAATTATCATTATTAACCATTTTTGGTGGTGGAAATAAATGCCTATTTTGTCAATAAATGCCTTCATGCCTTTTTTGGAATTTTATTATGCCTTTTTTGCCTGCCTATTTCAGAGATTTTTAGCGCCTAAACATCCTGGCTCTAATGATAACATTCACAGTCCTCGGTTGGTACACAATGGTCGCAAGCATTTAACAATAAAAATCAGAGCGATGATTAACAAAAAAAAGAGCCATACTGTAACACAGTACCCCAGTGTCCACCAAACCAACTGAATGGCCAGCAGCTCCCATTTCCTTCATTGTACCCATGCATGTCACTGCCAACCTTGTGGATCTTTTCAATTTCTTGGGAAATATTGGTGGCAAGGTCAGTGATATTAGAGGATTCATCAGGGATTATAGGCGCAACACTCTCGTCTTATTATAGCACAGGTGCCTCCTTGTTGATCTTTGTAGGTAAAAGCAAATAGGAACTGGCTGTCTTTATGCAGGGGTATGGAGAAAAAGGCTGAACATAGGTCAATTACTGGAAAGTTGTCAGTTTCTGCAGGTATAGATGACAGAATAATATTGGTGTCAGGTACTAAAGGAGCAATAGGGATCTCTATTTTTAATAGCTCTCAGGTCTTAGACAAAACACCATTCATTATGTCTTCCCACTTTCAGGATTGGCAGAATAGGAGTTTCACAGGACTTTGCTTTTCACTAATACTCCTTGTAGTAATAATGATAATATGACCATAGCTATGGTAGACAAAAATGCTGGAGAAACTCAGCGGGTGAGGCAGCATCTATGGAGCGAAGGAAATAGGCGACGTTTCGGGCCGAAACCCCTCTTGAGACTTCTGAAGAAGGGGTTCGGGCCGAAACGTTGTCTGCCCCTCCCTCTTAGACACGGATCATTTCATAAAAGTTTCAAAGTGTAAGCTACATTCCACATTCCCTTCCCTCCTTATCAGCATGCGTAACGAAGTGTATATAGTGTAAAAGAACGGGCATAAGAACATCAGGTACACAAATTTGTCTGAGGGGTGAGCCAGAGGCCCCTCAAAGGGTCAACGGCGCAGCCCACCTCGTTTCCAAAGATCTTTTTATGTGGCAAAATGTTACATTAATTAACTTTACATTCCCTTGTCTGACAGAGCCATTCTGCCTACTAGAATCTTTGCTTCTGTGGGGACCAATGAGCAGAATTTGTAATCTGCTGTGCGAGCAGTAATGTCATCTAGGGCATTCCCCGGGAGACTTTGTTGTGGCCACTTGTATGGGCATTGCACTTAATAATGGCCAGTTGGACTGGGAGGGCTAAGGCGTGCAGTAGCTGGTGCAGTAGCCAGCGCTGTTTTTAAGTTGCGAAAGTCTTCTTGTTGGAGTGAGAGAGAATTGCTGCGGTGCCTTGGCAGAGCATCAGCAACAGTAGTTTAATGTATCCTTCGTTCCATAGTTGCTGCCTCACCCGCTGAGTTTCTCCTGCATTTTTGTCTACCTTCCTTATTTACTGAGGTAAATCTCCACATAAACTGCACGTCTGAGGGTAAAACTGGGGTAAATAATTTGATAAACATCTCCTGATTTACTGAGGTAAATCTCCACATAAACTACATGTCTGGGGGTAAAACTGGGGTAAATAATGTTATAAACCTCTGAGTGGATATATGAGGTAAATAAGCAATAAACTCCTGTCCCCTCTCTCCATCTCCATCTCTCCTCCATTCTTCCCCCTTGCCGTACATAATGAATGAACCCCCGTCCAAGGGGGGTAATCAATAAACTCTCCGTCCACCCTCCCTCTCTCCACCTCTCTCTCTCTCCCCCTTGACTTCTCCTTCCTTAAGTACCCTGGGATGTAGGCCATCAGGCCCTGGGGATTTATCAGCCTTCAGTCCCATCAGTCTACCCAACACCATTTCTTGCCTAACGTGAATTTCCTTCAGTTCCTCCGTCACCCTAGATCCTCTGGCCATTAGTACATCCGGGAGATTGTTTGTGGAGACAGATCCAAATTACTCATCTGCCATTTCCTTGTTCCCCATAATAAATTCACATTTGTCAGTCTTCAAGGGTCCAAATTTGGGCGTAACTCATTATTTTCTCTTCACATACCAAAATAAGCTTTTACTATCCTCCTTTATATTCTTGGCTAGCTTACATTCGTACCTCATCTTTTCTCCTCTAAAAATTGCCTATTTAGGTATCTTCTGTTGCGCTTTAAAAGTTACCCAATCCTCTGGCTTCCTGCTCATCTTTGCTATGTTGTACTTCTCTTTTATTTTTACACTGTCCCTGACTGCCCTTGTCAGCCATGGTCGCCCCTTACTCCCCTTGGAACCTAACTTCCTCTTTGGAATGGACCAACCCTGCACCTTCTGTATTAACCCCAGAAATACCTGCCATTGTTGTTCCCCCGCCTGTTAAGGTGCAACCCATCCTTTTTGTACAATTCGCCCTTCGCCCAAAGCAGATCCCAGTGGTTTAAGAATCCAAATCACTGCTCCCTGCACCGGCTCCTCAGCTACACATTGAGATCCTCTATCTCCCTGTTCCTTCCCTCACCAGCACGATGAACTGGAAGCAAACCAGAGCTAACCACCCTGGAGGTCCTGCTTTTCGGCCGCCTTCCGAGTTCTCTGAAGTCACGCTGTAGAATGTCTTTCCTCATCTTCCCGACGTCATTTGTGCCGACATGCACTACCACTTCCAGCTGCTCACTTTCACCCTTGAGGATGCTCTGCAATCGGTCCGTGTCCTGGATCCTGGCACCAGGGAGGCAACACACCATCCTTGACTCCCACCTGTTGCTGCAGAAACCCCTGTCTGTCCCCGACTACCATGGCTCTGCCTGACGTCCGTCTCTTCGGTTCTGCCTCAGCGTCACCTTTTGACTCGTAGACCTGTCCCTTGTCTCTTTGGGTATCTTCGGTGTAATGAACTTACTGTAGGTCCTGTCCTGGATTTTCCCGGATGATCCTGAGGTCATCCAGCTGCTTCTCCAGTGCCCCAACATGGTCCTTGAGGAGCTGAACCTGGACACACTTTGCTAGAGGCAGGAAACATGTTCCCGATGTTGGGGGAGTTCAGAACCAGGGGCCATAGTTTAAGAATAAGGGGTAAGCCATTTTAAACGGAGATGAGGAAACACTTTTTAACAGGCAGTTGTTAGTCTGTGGAATTCTCTGCCTCAGAGGGCGGAGGAGGCTGGTTCTCTGGATACTTTCAAGAGAGAGCTAGATAGAGCTCTTAAAGATAGCAGAGTCGGGATATGGGGAGAAGGCAGGAACGGGGTACTGTTTGTGGATGATCAGCCATGATCATATTGGATGACGGTGCTGGCTCGAAGGTCTGAATGGCCTACTCCTGCCCTCATTATCTATGTTTCTATGTAAAAGCTTTTCACTCCACTTCACTGCGGTCGGCGACCCGAGGAGCCGGAGCCCGAAGCGTGCGGTCGGAGGGGGATGTCAGTGAGTGAGTCTGGGCGCCCTCTGGTCCGCTGACTGCAGAGCCCTCCTGGCGTCAGGTTGTGCACGCTGTGCATGTGTGGGGCGGGGGGTACGTCATGGCGCAGGGTGAGGATACGTCATGGCGCAGGGCAGGGGACGTCACTGCGCAGGGCGGGGATGTGTCACGGCGCAGGGCCGCTCCCCTTCTTCCTCACCCCAACCCCTCCCTTCTCCCTTCACCCTTCTCTCTTCTCCCATTCCCCACTCTCCTCCTCACCACTCCTTCCCCTCATCCCCTCCTCTCCATCCCCCTTCAAGCCCCTCCTGCATCCCGCTCCCCTCCCACTTCCCCCCCCCCCACCACACCCCTCTGCCCCCTCCCCCTGCTCCTTCAAGCACTAGTAATGTTCACGCGTTAGTAATGTCCTGTTTGCCAGCTTGGTGACCCTCTGTGTTCCTCTCCTACAGGGTTTAGGAGCCGTTGCTGTGGACGGAGAGACGGGGACGTGAGCGGCCATTGAGGGCGTCCAGCGTGCTGGTGAGCCCCCACCCCACCCCATCTGCTCAGTGTGCGGGCTGAGCTGCGAGGGGCTGAGCTTCGGTGGAGGACCACATGACGGGGCACAACAAAAAGCGTTATGAGTGCGACGTGTGTGGCAAGGCCTGCCGGAGCCCGAGCCTGCTGGACACCCACCGGCGGGTGCACACGGGCGAGAAGCCCTATGGCTGTTCCACTTGTGGCAAGAGCTTTACCCGGTTGTCGGGGCTGAGGCAGCACCTGTGGGTGCACAGCAGTGAGCGGCCCTTCACTTGCTCCGACTGTGGCAAAGGCTTCAACCAGTCCCAAAGCCTGCTGGTGCACCAGCACACCCACAGCGGGGAGCGCCCCTACACCTGCAGCGACTGCGGCAAGGGCTTCATCCAGTCCAAAAACCTGTTGGTGCACCAGCGCACCCACAGCGGGGAACGCCCCTACACTTGCAGCGACTGCGGTAAGGGCTTCACCTGCTCCGCCTATCTGCTGTCCCACCAGCGCACCCACAGCGGGGTGCGGCCCTACACCTGCGCCCAGTGCGGAAAGGGCTTCACCCACTCCAGCAGCCTGCAGACGCACCAGCACACCCACACCGGCGAGCGTCCCTACACTTGCCCCCAGTGCGGCAAGGGCTTCACCCAATCCAGCAGCCTGCAGAATCACCAGCGCACCCACACCGGCGAGCGTCCCTACGCCTGCGCCCAGTGCGGCAAGGGCTTCACCCAATGCAGCAGCCTGCTGAAGCACCAGCGCACCCACACCGGCAAGCACATCTACACCTGCGCCCAGTGCGGCAAGGGCTTCAGCCGCTCCGACAGCCTGCTGGTGCACCAGCGCACCCACACCGGCGAGCGCCCCTACACCTGCGCCCAGTGCGGCAAGGGCTTCACCCAATCCAGCCATCTGCTGGAGCACCAGCGCACCCACACCGGCGAGCGCCCCTACAACTGTGTCCAGTGCGGCAAGGGATTCGCCCGCTCTGACAGCCTGCTGGAGCACCAGCGCACCCACACTGGCGAGCGTCCCTACACCTGTGCCCAGTGCGGCAAGGGCTTCATCAGATCCAGCAGCCTGCTGCAGCACCAGCACACCCACACCGGGGAGTGCCCCTACACCTGTGCCCTATGCGGCAAGGGCTTCACCCGCTCCTCCAGGTTGCTCTCCCACCAGCGGGTGCACGCCGGCGACTGTCCCGTCCCCAGCCCGGTGTGTGCAGAGCGCTTTGCGATGTCCTCCCACGCCCTGTCTCACGAGCACGTGGACACCAATGGCCTGCCCTACGACTGCCCCTTCTGTGGTGAGGCGTTTGACAGCTCGCGGGGGTTGAGGCAGCACCGGCGGGCCCACGCCGGCGAGCAGCTTTTCCCACTGTGACAGGGAGAGCATGGGGGCTGCGGGTGCATCAGGGGATACACACCAGAGAGAGACCCTTTGTGTGCGCTGAGTGTGGCAAGGGTTTCACCCACATGTCCAGCCTGTGGCAGCCCCTGCCCGTCCTGTGGTAATGGCTTTAGCTGCCTTACCAACCTGCTGGAGCACCGGCATGTCCACACTGGCCAGCGCCCCTTCGCCTATCCGCTCTGTGGCAAGGCCTTTGCCCGCTCCTCCTGCCTGCTGGTGCACCGCCATGTGGTTAGGCGCTAGGTAAACACAAAATGCTGGATAACGTTTCTGGTCGAGACCCTCCTCAGTCTCCCTGTCCTCCCCAGAGATGCTGAGTTACTCCAGCATTTTGTCTCCTTTTTTGTAAACCAGCATCTGCAGTTCCTTGTTTTTAAACAATTCTGGTTAACCATCTCTGCACCTTCCCCAAAGCCTCCACATCAGTCCTGTAATGGAGTGACCAGAACTGTATGCAATACTCCAAATGCTACCTGGCCAATGTCCCTTAAAGCTGCACATATACATTCCTGTCTCCATATCTCACATCCTTTTATCTCCTTATTTTATCTCGCTTCTGTCACTTAGTTCACTCATCTGTTGATCACCCCCTCATCTGTTAACATAGTGTCAGTCTCAAGAAGGGTCCTGACCCTGAAATGTCACCTATCCATGTTCTCTACAGATGCTGCCTGACCCGCCGAGTTGCTCCAGCACTCTGTGAGACGTCACCTATCCATGTTCTCCACAGATACTGCCTGGCCAATGTCCCTTAAAGCTGCACATATACATTCCTCTCTCCATATCTCACATCCTTTTATCTCCTTATTTTCTCTCGCTTCTATCACTTCACTCATCTGTCGATCACCCCCTCAACTGTTAACATAGTGGCAGTCTCAAGAAGGGTCCTGACCCTGAAATGTCACCTATCCATGTTCTCTACAGATGCTGCCTGACCCGCCGAGTTACTCCAGCACTCTGTGAGACGTCACCTATCCATGTTCTCCACAGATACTGCCTGACCCGCCGAGTTACTGCAGCACTTTGTGTTAGAGTCATAGAGTGATACAGTGTGGAAACAGGACCTTCAGCCCAACTTGCCCACACCGACCAACATGTCCCGGCTACACTAGTCCCACCTGCCTGCATTTGGTCCATATCCCTTCAAACTTGTCCTAACTATGTACCTGTCTATAACTGTTTCTTAAACGTTGGGATAGTCCCAGCCTCAACTACCTCCTCCGGCAGCTTATTCCATACACCCACCACCCTCTGTTGAAAAGTTACCCCTCAGATTCCTATTAAATCTTTTCCCCTTCACCTTGAACCCATGTCCTCTGGTCCTCGATTATCTCACTCCGGGCAAGAGTTTTTGTGCATCTAACTACATTGTGTTCCATGCAAGATTCCAGCATCTGCAGTTTCTTATGCCTCCCTCACCTATATCCACCTATCACTTCTGAAGAAGGGTCTCAACCTGAAGCATAACCCATTACCTCTCCAGAATTTTGTATCCAAAGCTTGCCAGGCTTTGTCCAGCCCCCATCTCTCTTTTCGAGCTTCCTCCCCACCCTCTCCAATCAGTCTGAAGAAGTGTCCTGACTCAAAACGTCATCTGTCCATTCCCTCTAAAGCAGTGGAGGAACTCAGTGGGTCAGGCCGCATCTGTAGAGGGAAGTCAATTTAAGGCGACCACTCCCACCCCTCCTTTCCAACTTTCTCCACCCCCCACACCAAGCAGTCTGAAGAACGGTTTTGACCTAGATTGTTGCCTGGCCATGCTCTCCAGAGGTGCAAGTTAGTCCAGGAGATTGTGTCCCTTTGTAAACCAGCAGCTGCAGTTCCTTGTATCTAGACTAGGCATGCATTTCATCCTACACTTGCGCTCAGTCCGCCAAGGCCTGCTGGATCTCCCGGTTGCCAACCACTTTAACTCCCCTTCCCATACCCACACTGGTCTTTCTGTCCTGGGCCACCTCCGTTGCCAGAGTGAGGTGACACGCAAACTGGAGGGACAGTACCTCAAAGCTTACAGCCCAATGACATGAACATTGAATTCTCCAAATTAAACGGACATCCTCTATCGTGGGCCATCTCTTCGTCATTCCTTTGTTTTTTTCTTGCTGACCGTATTTTAAGTATGTTTTAAAAGTATGTTTTAGTGTTTCTAGGTTTGTTTTACATGGGGGGGGGGGGGGAATTGGGCGAAACTTTTTTTCAGTCACTTACCTCGACGGAGATGCGATTTTTCTCCTTTGCCGATGATCGCCCATGAGGAGCTCCAACCTCGGGGCCTGTGGACTTTAACAACGTGAAACCCGCGGTCTCCGGTAAGAAGAGGCCGACTCGGGAGCTCCATGCGGGTGGAGTGTTCAATCCTTCCCGATGCCGGAGTTTCCATCATCCCGACGCCAGGACTTCGGACATTGAACCGTCGGCAGCGGCAACTGCGGAGGGTTCAACAGCCCCGACCACGGGTGAACAAACGAGGAAGATGATTGGAATTTAATTACCTTCTATCACAGTGAGGAATGTGGATTCTGCTGTAGTGGGTGTTTCTGTTTAAATTTATTTTATGTGGCTGTGTGTTTTGTTGCTTTTTACTTAGTATGGCTGTATGGTAACTCAAATATCACTGTTCCTTATAGCCCTGTCCCACGGTGCGAGTTCATTCAAGTGCTATCCCAAGTTTTAAAAAATCAAACTCGTGGTGAGCACGGAGAATGAACGTAGTGGGTACGTCGGAGCTCGGGGACGTCTCTTACCGGCTCGTAACGCGAACGGCTGGTACTCGGGAAGACTCGCTAATGGCAGGTAAGCACGGGAAGACTCGTGAAGATTTTTCAACATGATGAAAAATGTCCACGAGAGCCCCGAGTACCGACGAGTGGCCATTACCGTAAATCTCCGAGTTCGAATCAGGGCAAACTCGGGAGAACTCTTGGAATGAACTCGTACCGTGGGACAGGGCTTTAAATTGGCACATATGACAATAAATTTGAACTTGATAAGCTTTCCTCTATATCTGTAGCTATCTATCTCCATAATTATATAACTCTGATCTTGGATGTGTGTGTGTGTTTAATTATTTGTTTGTGTGTCACATATCGAAAAAAACGCGCTAATGACCCCCCTCTCTCCACTCTCTTCCCCCCCTCTGTCCCTCTCTCTGTCTCTGCCCCTCTCTTTCTCTGTCTCTGCCCCTTCTCCCTCTGCCCCACTCACTCTTCCTGTCTAGACGGGCCTCTCTTCTCCCCCCAGCGTACCCACTCTCTCCCCTCCACTATCTCCCCCCTCCTCTATCTCCCCCTCCTCTCTCCCCCCTTCTCTCTCTCCCCTCATTTCTCCCCTCCTCTATCTCTCCCTTTCTCTCCCCCCTTCTCTCTCCCCCCTCCTCGCTCTCCCCCTCCTCGCTCTCCCCCTCCTCGCTCTCCCCCTCCTCGTTCTCCCCCTCCTCGCTCTCCTCCCTCCTCTCTCTCCCCTCCTCTCTCCCCCTTCCTCTCTCACGCCCGCCTCTCACCAGGCCTCTCTCTTCCTCCCCCTCCCCCTCACTCTCTCCCTTAACCCCCTCACTTTCCCCCTCCCTCTCCCCCTCTCTCTGCCCATCTCTCTCTCTGCCCCTCTCTCCCTCTCTCTGCCCCTATCTGTCTCTGCCCCTCTCTTTGTCTCTGCCCTCTTTCTCTCTGCCCTCTCCCTCTACCCCCTCCCCACCTCTCCCTTTCTAGATGCGGCTGAGAGTTGGGAGTATGCACGTGGGTAGGGCGGGGATGTTGTAAAAGGAGCCAATGAATAATATTAATATAATACCAAGGGGGGTGGTTAGTGTGTGTGTGTGCTGCCGCAGACCTCCCCCCGCAACTGTTGAGGGGATGGGACCCAACGGATCCCACATGGCCCAGTCTATCTATCTATCTTCTATCTATAGTATTACTAAAAGTCTCATCTTGACCACTTCCTGTCTGCGTTGTAATTAAATTTGTGCAAAAACGCTACACTATAACGCTATGATTTTCCGCCAGCTTATTCACCGTTCTCCGCACCGAGCGCCCCAAGTTTTGTTTCGATAGGTGAAATATTAGAAAAGTTATTAAGGTTTAAAAAATCGTGAGATCAGCAGATTGGTCTTCTCGCCTGTCACTCACCATGATCACCGGGGGTCCAGGAGAATAAAGCCCCGGAGGCCGGACGTGAGTCAGTCACCCCGGAAGACCGTGAGTGAGTCCAGAACTATGAGTCTACGCCATGAGTGAACTGAACTGTGTCTGTGCCGTGCTGATTGAACAGATCTGTGCCTGCCCCATGAGTGAATTCAACTGTGCCTGCCCCGTGAGTGAATTGAATTGTCTGTGCCGTGCTGATTGAACTGAGCTGTGCCTGCCCCGTGAGTGAATTGAACTGTGCCTGCCCCATGAGTGAATTTGACTGTGTCTGCGCCGTGAGTGAATTGAACTGTGGCGGGGAGGAAAGGGGAGTCAATGAAAGTAGGCATGCAGGTACAGCAGGCAGTGAAGAAAGCGAATGGCATGTTGGCCTTCATAACAAGAAGAGTTGAGTATAGAAGCAAAAAGGTCCCTCTGTGGTTGTATAGGGCCCGAGTGAGACCACACCTGGAGTATTGTGTGCAGTTTTGGTCTCATAATTTGAGGAAGGACATTCTTGCTATTGAGGGAGTGCAGCGTAGATTCAGCAGGTTAATTCACGGGATGGCGGGACTGTCATATGCTGAGACAATGGAATGATTGGGCTTGTATCCTCTGGAGTTTAGAAGGATGAGGGGATCTTATTGAAACATATAAAATTACTAGACTAAGTGGGACCCATTGGGTCCCATGTTCACACGGGAGGGCTAGTCCCCCAACGCAATATTCCACCTCTCCACCAATTCCAATATTGGTGGCCAGTGGGGGGGGGGGGGCTTTCTGGAATGCTGGTATGGGTGTTGTGGGCTGAAGGGACTGGTCTCCAGAGGAGTATGGACATTGTGGGCCAAATGGATTCTTGGGGTGGCAGCTCAGTCCCTGAAGCCTGATGTGCTGGCAGCTCACTCACGGCTGGTGGGCAGGCAGTTGACTCATGGCTATTCCTTGAAATTCCATTTCAAGCAGGGTGCAAGGCCACTAAATTCAAATCCATTTTCCTACCATTTCAAGCAGGGTGCAAAGCCACCAAATTCAGGTGCAGTTTCCTACCACTTCATGCAGGGTGTAAGGCCACCGAATTCAAGTGCAGTTTCCTACCACTTCAAGCAGGGTGCAAGGCCACCGAATTCAAGTGCAGTTTCCGACCACTTCAAGCAGGGTGCAAGACGACCAAATTCAAGTGCAGTTTCACACCACTTCAAGCAGGGTGCAAGTCCACCAAATTCAAGTGCAGTTTCCGACCACTTCAAGCAGGGTGCAAGACGACCAAATTCAAGTGCAGTTTCATACCACTTCAAGCAGGGTGCAAGTCCACCAAATTCTAGTGCAGTTTCATACCACTTCAAGCAGGATCCAAGTCCACCACACTCAAGTGCAGTTTCATACCACTTCAAGCAGGGTGTAAGGCCACAAAATTCAAATGCAGTTTCATACCATTTCATGCAGGGTGCAAGGCCACCACATTCAAATACAGTTTCATACCATTTCATGCAGGGTACAAGGCTACCACATTCAAATGCAGTTTCATACCATTTCAAGCAGCGTGAAACCACCGTAAAACCACACAAAACACCACACTCACAGTTCAGTAGACATTCAGTGCGTTCAGTTGATTCACAGCCCAGACAGAGTCGTGACATCTCCCTCCCCCATCATGCAGAGACTAAGCCACACCCACACTTCCGGGTTTTATTCGCAGTGCCTTTGCTTCAACCCAAACCGTGCTTTTACTTCAACCCAAACCCCCACCAACCATTCGCAGGGCTTTTACTTCAACACAAACCCCCTCGAACCATTTACAGTGCCTTTACTTCAACCCAAACCCCCACCAACCATTTGCAGTGCTTTTACTTCAACCCAAATCCCCACCAACCATTTGCAGTGCTTTTACTTCAACCCATCCCCCGCCAACCATTTGCAGTGCTTTTACTTCAACCCAAACCCCCACGAACCATTTGCAGTGCTTTTACTTCAACCCAAATCCCCACCAACCATTTTCAGTGCTTTTACTTCAACCCATCCCCCACCATCCATTTGCAGTGCTTTTACTTCAACCCAACCCGCACCAACCATTTGCAGTGGTTTTACTTCAACCCAAACCCCCACCAACCATTTGCAGTGCTTTTACTTCAACCCAAACCCCCACGAACCATTCGCAGTGCTTTTACTTCAACCCAAACCCCCACCAACCATTCGCAGGGCTTTTACTTCAACACAAACCCCCTCGAACCATTTACAGTGCCTTTACTTCAACCCAAACCCCCACCAACCATTTGCAGTGCTTTTACTTCAACCCAAATCCCCACCAACCATTTGCAGTGCTTTTACTTCAACCCATCCCCCGCCAACCATTTGCAGTGCTTTTACTTCAACCCAAACCCCCACGAACCATTTGCAGTGCTTTTACTTCAACCCAAATCCCCACCAACCATTTTCAGTGCTTTTACTTCAACCCATCCCCCACCATCCATTTGCAGTGCTTTTACTTCAACCCAACCCGCACCAACCATTTGCAGTGGTTTTACTTCAACCCAACCCCCACCAACCATTTGCAGTGCTTTTACTTCAACCCAACTAGATTCATTTAGTTGAGTTTCCGCGCAGTATCTCCAAATTAAACTAGTGTGTGAATGGGCGATCGCTGGTCGGCGTGGACCCGGTGAGCCGAAGGACCTATTTCTATGCTGTATCTCTGAAGTACAAAAACAGAAAAAGAGAGAGGGCAATATTTTGGGGCCTGTTCTAAGGCCTGTTCCGACTTTTGCCTCCTGTTTCCAGGGCGAGAAAATGGCCGTTTCCGGCCCGTATTCTCTAAAAATCGCCATTCTTGCCTAATTCTGCTGTCTTCTGTTGATGATCGTAATCTTCTTTGGAATTGTGGAGGCGTTTCCGATCAGGGTGAGTGGATGGAGAGAGAGGGGGAGAGAGAGGGGGGGATAGGGGGATAGAACTTAGACCAAAGCCCACAACACAGGCCCGGAGTCTATAAAACAGGCCTGGTGCCCACAACATGGGCTCGGATGCCCAGAACCTAGGCATGGAGCCTATAACACAGGCTCTGTGCCTACAACACAACTGTGAGGCCTACAAAACACAGGTTTGGAGACCCAGAATTTAGCCCAGAACGTAGGCCAAAGCCCACAAACAGGCCCGGAGCCTTCAACACAGCCTCGAGGCCTACAACACAGGCTCTGAGGCCCAGAGCTTAGGCCAAAGCCAGGAACTTGGGCCAAAGCATAAAACACAGGCCTGGAGCCTATAATACAGCCCTGTGGCCTACAAAACTAAGGCTCGTGGCGCCAAAACTTAGGCCAAAGCACAGAACTTAGACCCAGACACTACAACTATAGCACAGGCCCAGAGCCGATAATAAAGCCCTTCTTGCCAATGAAACATAAATAAACCAAAGGAATAGTTAGATCACAAGTCGGGTGTTGAGCAGCCAGATTGTTGTCTCTACGTCAATGTCTACCAGGCCCTGAGCTCCATTTGGTGGGTGGTAGAGCCGGCACTCAGAGATGACATGGTTGGCTGGCTGTTGTTCTGCTCCGCATCCACAGGCTGGGCTCTGGCGGAGCCCCCATCTCCACTTACTGGCATTGAAACGCCCAACTCCAGTACCAAGTCTGTTGAGCTTCACCCATGCTCCTCTGGGCAGGTCAGACCCTGGACAGCTTTTATCTGGTGAAGAGATGTAGTTGTGTAATGGAGACGAGGTCGCCTTCCACTCCTGTGACCACTTGTGCTTTTGTCTCAGTTGGCTGGATGGAGGCAAGGAGTTGTTTTCCATGTGGAGCAAAGGGGTGACGGGACATCAGTCGGGGTGGACTCTGCTCTCTGCTGGTAGCCTGATCGAGGAGGTGGTCTGACAGCCCTCAGAGCCTATAACACAGTCCTAAAGCCCAGAATTTAGTCCAAAGCCCAGAATTTAGGCCCGTAGCATACAACCCATGCCCAGAGCCTACAGCACAGGCCCAGAACTTATAACACAGGCCCGGAAACCTACAACACTGACCTGGAGCCAATAACACAGGCCTGGAGCCTACAACACGTGCCTGGAGCCAAATACACACGGCCAGAGCCTATAACACAGGCCTGGAGCCTACAACACAAGCCTGGAGACAATACACAGGCCTGCAGCCTATAACTCAGGCCCGGAGCCTATAATACAGGCCCAGAGCCTATAACACAGGCCCAGAGCCTAAAACATAGGCCCAGAGCCTATAACACAGGCCTGGAGTTTATGACACAGTCCTGGAGCCTATGACAAAAGCCTGGAGCCGATGACACAAGCCTGGAGCCTATGACACACGCCTGGAGCCTACAACACAGGCCTGGAACCTATGACACAAGCCTGGAGCCTACAACACAAGCCTGGGTCCTATGTCACAACACTGCAGCCTATGGCACAGGCCTGGGGCCAGCAACATCAACATTAACATCAACCGACTCCAACTGGTCCAGAATGCAGCCGCCCGACTCATCACCCACACCAAATCCTGGCACCACATCACCCCAGTTCTCAAAGAACTTCATTGGCTTCCCATTTCCCACCTGATCATCTACAAAATCCTGGTCCTCACCTACAAAGCCCTCAACCACTTGCCCCCCCCCCCTTATCTCACTGACCTCCTCTCCCCCTACCAACCCTCACGGTCCCTCAGATCCACATCAGCCGGTCTCCTCTCCATTCCGAAATCCATCCTCTGCACTTTTGGAAACAGAGCCTTCTCCAGGGCAGCTCCCAGGCTCTGGAACTCCCTCCCACAACTGATCCAAAATTCTGAGTCCCTCACCATCCTCCAGTCCCGCCTCAAGACCCGTCTCTTCACCTCTGCATACCCTTAGTCCCATGTCCCCCTCCCCTTTGCATCTCTGTTCTATTTTGTTTTGTTTTTGACTCTCCATGTAAAGCGACTTTGAGTCCTTGAAAAGCGCTATATAAATAAAATGTATTATTATTATTATTATTACACAACACTGGGGCCTATGACACAACCCTCAGGGCTGCCAACATTGGGTGAGAGTTGGGAGTGAGAAATTGCGAGAGACCAAGCCCGAGGGAGCGTACCGACCAAGGGCGAGGGAGGGTGTGGGGGGGGGAGGTGTCACCCCTCCCATTGGTACGGAGCTTTTCCATTTTTCAGCTTGAAATTGTGCAATCTGATGCATACTGTAGCGAGTCTTTTAACGTACACTTTAATGCAATATATATGCTTTAAATTGGATTAGCTATGAATAAGGTTAGGCTAAATTACATTTCTAATTACATTCCACAGTAGAGCCAGGCTCTGATCAACAGCACATGAATGATCTCAGTATATTCATGTACGGAAATCGGATTATAATCAAACACTTGGCCCATGTTGACCAACCTGGGTCTCACTGCACACCTGGTACTACTCCTGACCCTGACTCTAGTTGCATACCTGCTCTCATTCCTGACCCTGAGTTCAGCCTTACACCTGGCCCCCTACTCTACCCTGATCATAGATGCTTACCTGCTTAGGTTCCCAGTGCTGAACACTCCCAGTGTCCCAGCTTTGACTGCACACCTAGTACTATTCCAGGGTACACAAAAATGCTGGAGAAACTCAGCGGGTGCAACAGCATCTAGGAGTGAAGGAAACAGGCCCTTTTTCCTTCGCTCCTAGATGCTGCTGCACCTGCTGAGTTTCTCCAGCATTTTTGTGTACCTTCGATTTTCCAATTCTGCAGTTCTTTCTTAAACACTTAGTACTATTCCAGACCTTGACTCTGGATGCACAAGTGTACTTGGCCTTGCTCCGAGCCCCTCTGCACTGACAATATATCTGGCCCACACATAAAACCTCATATCTGACCCCATGGACTTAACCTATTACGTTAAGCACCTATTAAGTCGATAAGTGCTTATCTAATGCAGTCATCTTTTTATGGGGCACTTCACAGACCAAATTTTGTACAACAAAATTTGCTACATCCTTTGGCTTCCTTGTTATCTAGCATGCTAGTTACTTTGCCAAAGAAGTCATCAATTGGTTGAACACAATTTCTCATCCATAAAATTATACTCACTGAGCTGTATAAGTATTATGTTACAATTTCCTTCATTTTCCTAACAAACTGTCCTGAAGTCATTTTCACCTGCAAT
The DNA here is from genome assembly GCA_038087875.1 of Malacoraja senta. NCBI lineage: Eukaryota > Metazoa > Chordata > Chondrichthyes > Rajiformes > Rajidae > Malacoraja > Malacoraja senta. The sequence goes on from JAXLNO010004985.1 coordinate 197,859, forward strand.
ATTTTTTCAGTATTTTGCTGTCTTCCTCTCAGCTGGGACTTTTCCAAAATGCAAAGTCCAATAACTATATATTTAAGCAATATTATTCTATTAAAAGTGATCTGGAAAGTAAATAATACTTTCTGTGGTATTCATAACACAACAATGATAAAAGATCTTTGTTTGATTGCACCTACCAACATGCATACATTAATATATTACTGTTAATATGTACCGAGGGCAAATTTTTGTTCCAATGCTCCCCATTCCCAATTACTTTTACATTGAAGTGATTGAAATCCAAGTGAAGTTTAAATAGCATCAGAAAAATGAAACCTCCAGAATGGATGATATTCATTATGTGGTTGGCTAGAGTCAGTATCAGCACAATCACTATATTAAACTTTGAATCTTCAGATGTCCTGGATCAAGCTAAAACTATAGACAAATAATAACCCCCTCACACATTCCCCTGCAAGTATCTCTGTCACTCCTTTAAAATATGGCCCTTCTTTGAACAAGCTCTTAAACATCGCATCTGAATCAGTTTCCATCTGATTACATTCCTTGAAGATGTTCATCTACGTGTTCAATTAATAAAACCACAAGATTGGGGACATTTCTATTCAACCTGTCAAAGGAATTCGTGGGGGGGGTTAGAAATAGTGAGTGAGGTAAACAAACAATAGTTCAGTGGCAAATGACAACAGTGCTACATTCCCAATATTTAACTGAAGGAAATAATGGGTTATCGGGGATGTATGTTGTGACAGACAGTCTGACACCTTGCATATCATTTTAATATTACACTTATCCCATCCCCCTAGATATTCCGGATTAATAAATTAAGGTTTTGTCAACTAATTGCAAATCAGTCCAATTACAAATCAATAACATTAGGCAACTCCGAAACACGAAGTGCTGAGCATTGGGATCCAGACATCACGGACAAGTGGCCTCAGTTCCCCGCTCACATCTGGCAGTGTTCTCTGTCTGACCATGGCCCGTGGAGCGTGTATGAAAGTGGAGGGCCTGAGCGATCACAGATCACTGGCCTTGGGGGTACCCGGCGAGGGAGTGCAGCAACCGAGTGCGGGGGGGGGGGGGGGGTGCGGGAGGGTCCCCCCTCCCATGGTGGGGAATTTAGAAATTTGATGTATTAAAATCATGTTTTAGTCCATTGTAGAAGTATGATTTCAATATTTTTTGTATGAATATTTTTAAGAGGTAACTTTTTATGGGGTAACTTTTTCCACACAAAGGGTGGTGGGTGTATGGAACAAGTGCCAGAGGAGGTAGTTGGGGCAGGGACTATTCCAACATTTAAGAAACAGTTCGACTGATACATAAGATAGGACAGGTTTGGAGGGATATGGACCAAAAGCAGGTAGTGTAGCTGGGACATGTTGGCGGGTGTGGGCAAGTTGTGCCGAAGGGCCTGTTTTCACACCGTATCACTCTATGACTACATTATACCTCCAACATGCATGAATGCTTCAAAATCAAGTGGTCGGGTTTTATTGCCATGTACTCAAGCGTGGAAACAGAAAATAGGTGCAGGAATAGGCCATTCGGCCCTTTGAGCTAGCACTGCCATTCAATATGATGATGGCTGTTCATCTAAAGTCAATACCTACAACACAGGCCTGGAACCTATGACACAAGCCTGGAGCCTACAACACAAGCCTGGGTCCTATGTCACAACACTGCAGCCTATGGCACAGGCCTGGGGCCAGCAACATCAACATTAACATCAACCGACTCCAACTGGTCCAGAATGCAGCCGCCCGACTCATCACCCACACCAAATCCTGGCACCACATCACCCCAGTTCTCAAAGAACTTCATTGGCTTCCCATTTCCCACCTGATCATCTACAAAATCCTGGTCCTCACCTACAAAGCCCTCAACCACTTGGCCCCCCCCCCCTTATCTCACTGACCTCCTCTCCCCCTACCAACCCTCACGGTCCCTCAGATCCACATCAGCCGGTCTCCTCTCCATTCCGAAATCCATCCTCTGCACTTTTGGAAACAGAGCCTTCTCCAGGGCAGCTCCCAGGCTCTGGAACTCCCTCCCACAACTGATCCAAAATTCTGAGTCCCTCACCATCCTCCAGTCCCGCCTCAAGACCCGTCTCTTCACCTCTGCATACCCTTAGTCCCATGTCCCCCTCCCCTTTGCATCTCTGTCTTACTGTTCTATTTTGTTTTGTTTTTGACTCTCCATGTAAAGCGACTTTGAGTCCTTGAAAAGCGCTATATAAATAAAATGTATTATTATTATTATTATTACACAACACTGGGGCCTATGACACAACCCTCAGGGCTGCCAACATTGGGTGAGAGTTGGGAGTGAGAAATTGCGAGAGACCAAGCCCGAGGGAGCGTACCGACCAAGGGCGAGGGAGGGTGTGGGGGGGGGAGGTGTCACCCCTCCCATTGGTACGGAGCTTTTCCATTTTTCAGCTTGAAATTGTGCAATCTGATGCATACTGTAGCGAGTCTTTTAACGTACACTTTAATGCAATATATATGCTTTAAATTGGATTAGCTATGAATAAGGTTAGGCTAAATTACATTTCTAATTACATTCCACAGTAGAGCCAGGCTCTGATCAACAGCACATGAATGATCTCAGTATATTCATGTACGGAAATCGGATTATAATCAAACACTTGGCCCATGTTGACCAACCTGGGTCTCACTGCACACCTGGTACTACTCCTGACCCTGACTCTAGTTGCATACCTGCTCTCATTCCTGACCCTGAGTTCAGCCTTACACCTGGCCCCCTACTCTACCCTGATCATAGATGCTTACCTGCTTAGGTTCCCAGTGCTGAACACTCCCAGTGTCCCAGCTTTGACTGCACACCTAGTACTATTCCAGGGTACACAAAAATGCTGGAGAAACTCAGCGGGTGCAACAGCATCTAGGAGTGAAGGAAACAGGCCCTTTTTCCTTCGCTCCTAGATGCTGCTGCACCTGCTGAGTTTCTCCAGCATTTTTGTGTACCTTCGATTTTCCAATTCTGCAGTTCTTTCTTAAACACTTAGTACTATTCCAGACCTTGACTCTGGATGCACAAGTGTACTTGGCCTTGCTCCGAGCCCCTCTGCACTGACAATATATCTGGCCCACACATAAAACCTCATATCTGACCCCATGGACTTAACCTATTACGTTAAGCACCTATTAAGTCGATAAGTGCTTATCTAATGCAGTCATCTTTTTATGGGGCACTTCACAGACCAAATTTTGTACAACAAAATTTGCTACATCCTTTGGCTTCCTTGTTATCTAGCATGCTAGTTACTTTGCCAAAGAAGTCATCAATTGGTTGAACACAATTTCTCATCCATAAAATTATACTCACTGAGCTGTATAAGTATTATGTTACAATTTCCTTCATTTTCCTAACAAACTGTCCTGAAGTCATTTTCACCTGCAATATTTTTTCAGTATTTTGCTGTCTTCCTCTCAGCTGGGACTTTTCCAAAATGCAAAGTCCAATAACTATATATTTAAGCAATATTATTCTATTAAAAGTGATCTGGAAAGTAAATAATACTTTCTGTGGTATTCATAACACAACAATGATAAAAGATCTTTGTTTGATTGCACCTACCAACATGCATACATTAATATATTACTGTTAATATGTACCGAGGGCAAATTTTTGTTCCAATGCTCCCCATTCCCAATTACTTTTACATTGAAGTGATTGAAATCCAAGTGAAGTTTAAATAGCATCAGAAAAATGAAACCTCCAGAATGGATGATATTCATTATGTGGTTGGCTAGAGTCAGTATCAGCACAATCACTATATTAAACTTTGAATCTTCAGATGTCCTGGATCAAGCTAAAACTATAGACAAATAATAACCCCCTCACACAATCCCCTGCAAGTATCTCTGTCACTCCTTTAAAATATGGCCCTTCTTTGAACAAGCTCTTAAACATCGCATCTGAATCAGTTTCCATCTGATTACATTCCTTGAAGATGTTCATCTACGTGTTCAATTAATAAAACCACAAGATTGGGGACATTTCTATTCAACCTGTCAAAGGAATTCGTGGGGGGGGTTAGAAATAGTGAGTGAGGTAAACAAACAATAGTTCAGTGGCAAATGACAACAGTGCTACATTCCCAATATTTAACTGAAGGAAATAATGGGTTATCGGGGATGTATGTTGTGACAGACAGTCTGACACCTTGCATATCATTTTAATATTACACTTATCCCATCCCCCTAGATATTCCGGATTAATAAATTAAGGTTTTGTCAACTAATTGCAAATCAGTCCAATTACAAATCAATAACATTAGGCAACTCCGAAACACGAAGTGCTGAGCATTGGGATCCAGACATCACGGACAAGTGGCCTCAGTTCCCCGCTCACATCTGGCAGTGTTCTCTGTCTGACCATGGCCCGTGGAGCGTGTATGAAAGTGGAGGGCCTGAGCGATCACAGATCACTGGCCTTGGGGGTACCCGGCGAGGGAGTGCAGCAACCGAGTGCGGGGGGGGGGGGGGGTGCGGGAGGGTCCCCCCTCCCATGGTGGGGAATTTAGAAATTTGATGTATTAAAATCATGTTTTAGTCCATTGTAGAAGTATGATTTCAATATTTTTTGTATGAATATTTTTAAGAGGTAACTTTTTATGGGGTAACTTTTTCCACACAAAGGGTGGTGGGTGTATGGAACAAGTGCCAGAGGAGGTAGTTGGGGCAGGGACTATTCCAACATTTAAGAAACAGTTCGACTGATACATAAGATAGGACAGGTTTGGAGGGATATGGACCAAAAGCAGGTAGTGTAGCTGGGACATGTTGGCGGGTGTGGGCAAGTTGTGCCGAAGGGCCTGTTTTCACACCGTATCACTCTATGACTACATTATACCTCCAACATGCATGAATGCTTCAAAATCAAGTGGTCGGGTTTTATTGCCATGTACTCAAGCGTGGAAACAGAAAATAGGTGCAGGAATAGGCCATTCGGCCCTTTGAGCTAGCACTGCCATTCAATATGATGATGGCTGTTCATCTAAAGTCAATACCTCTTTCCTGTTTTTTCCCCATATCCCTTGATTTCGCTAGCCCCAAGAGCCAAATCTAAGTCTCTCTTAAAAACATCCAGTGAATTGGCCTCCACTGCCGTCTGTGGCAGAGAATTCCACAGATTCACAACTCACTGCGTGAAGAAAGTCTGGCCTCATCTCAGTCCTAACTGGCCTACCCTTTATTCTTAAACTATGACCCCTGGCTCTGAACTCCCCCAACATCGGGAACATTTTTCCAACAGTTACAGTAAGTGAAAATCTAGCAGGCAAGCAGGATCCTTTCTCCAACCACCCCCATTTCAAGGTTCTATCTTCCACTGTTTCTACCCAGTGCTTGGTACTTACTTTCAGCAGCCATTTGGCGAATTTGGCAGAGACTCACGGCAGCGGTGCAATGCTTCCGACGGCCCGGGACTCTTGCACTGAGGCTGCTCCATGGCCGGAGCTGCAGCAAGCTACTCGCCAGCCGGACAATCACTCGCCAGCCCGGCAAACATTCGCTAGCCTCGGCTCTCCGTCCACATCTGCCCCCGCCGCTGCTTCAGCTTCCATCCCTCCCTCAGCCCAGCTCTCCAAAACCCACAGCCCATGCAGTGGATATGATTTTTGTACATTTCGTTGATCACAGAATTTCTCACGACCGAGCGTGAGCTATTTCTGATCAGCATGAGAGCATGACAATTTGGCCAAATGCGTGATTCTCATGCTCAATGCATAAGAGTTGGCAGCCCTGCCACCCTGGAGGCTATGACACAGGCCTGGGGCCTATGACACAGGCCTGGAGCCTATGACACAAGCCTGGGGCCTATGACACAGCCCTGGAGCCAATGACATAAGCCTGGAGCCTACGAAACACAGGTCGGAAGTTCCAGAACTTGGGCGAAAGCCCCACAACACAGGCCTGGGGCCTAAAATACATGACCTGAGCTCACAACACAAGCCCGGAGCCTATAAAACAGCCCTAAGGCCTACGTAACAGGCCCGGAATCCCAGCATTTTGGGCAAAGCCCAGAACACAGGCCTGGGGCCTAAAACATAGGCCCGACGCCAACGTACAAATCCTCTGAACCAAAGCGCATTATTGACAGATATTTTTGTGGGTGCTTAGCGATAGATATAATATATTTGTGTATTTATGCTTGGATCTAAATGTTTTAGAGTGAAGCTTTTTGGGCCATAGAATCAGCAATTAGCAATTAGAAAGTAAAATAAAGCACGATTCCCCCCCTCCCTCCCTCTCTCCCCCCCTCTCTCTCGGGGATGTCAGCAAGTGAGGAAAGGAAGGAGGTCTGGGCGCTCTCTGGTCCTCCGAATGCAGCACCCCCTGTCTATTGAAGGCCACGGTGCAGTGCCTCTGGTCATCCGACTGCAGCGCCCCTGGCGGCGGAGGCCACGTTGCACCTGTCCACGTTCCCAACAGACGCTGCCCGACCCGCTGATTTACTGCAGCACTCTGTGACCTTCCCATGATGCATGTCGCCCCCTCCCAGGTGACTCAGCGCCAATCTCTGGCGGTCCCCCTCGCATTGGGGGTGATGTCAGGGCGCTGGTCATGCTGGCTGGCGGACGGGCGGCTCGACGCGGTGCCCAGATGCTCCGTGCCCCAAGGTCGGTATGGAGCCCACATTTCTCCCCTGCCCTCCTTCCCCCCCTCACCCCTCCCCTCACTTCCACCATTCTTATCCTGCTTCCTCACCATCTCTCCCCTCCTTCCCGCCTCCCTTCTCCCCCTCACACCTTCATTTCCCCCCATCACTCCCCCCGCTCCCTTCACACACACCCCCTGTCCTCGCCCCCCCCCCACCTTCAAGTCCTAGTAATGTTCACCCGTTAGTAATGTCCTGGTTGCAAGCTTGTTGACCTTCTGTGTTCCCCTCCAGGGTTTAGAAGCTGTTGGTGTGGACAGAGAGACGGGGATGTGAGCAGCCAATGAGGGCGGCCAGGGTGCCATTGAGCCCCCCCCCCCCCCACCTGGTTGGGGTGCGGGCAGAACTTCGAGGGGCTGAGCTTCGGTGCAGGACCACATGACGGGGCACAACAAGGAGAAGCGTTATGAGTGCGACATGTGTGGCAAGGCCTGCCGTAGCCCGAGCGAGCTGGAGACCCACAGGCGGATGCACATGGGAGAACGCCGCTTCGACTGCTCGGAGTGTGCTCAAGAGCTTCAACACGGCGAATGTCCTGAAGATCCACCGGCGGGTTCACACGTGCGAGAAGCCCTCTGGCTGCTGCATCTGCAGCAAGAGCTTTCCCTGGTTGTCTGGGCTACGGGTGCATCGGCGGGTGCACAGCAGTGAGAACCTGCTCCGACTGCAGCAAATGCTTCAAGTCATCCACGAACCAGAAGGTGCACAGATGCCTGCACACCAGGGAGCGGCCCTACACCCGCAGCGACTGCGGCAAGGGCTTTACCCGCTCTACCTGCATGCTGGTGCACCAGCACACCCACACCGGCGAGCGGCCCTACACCTGGACCCAGTGCGGCAAGTGCTATACCCGCTACTCCAAGCTGCTGTCCCATCAATGGGTGCACGGCGGCGACCATCCCGTCCCCAGTCCAGTGTGTGGAGAGCGCTTTGCCATGGCCTCCCACGCCCTGTCTCACCAGCACGCGCACACCTGTGGTCAGCCGTACGATTGCCCGTACTGTGGTGAGTCGATTGACAGCTCGAGGGGGTTGCGGCAGCACCGGTGGGCCCAGGCCGGTGAACAACTGCTCCCACTGTGGCAAACGGGGCCTGCAGGAGCACCAGCGGATACACAGACCGTGATGGAGAAGGTGAGAACAGACACTACAATACAATACAATACAATACCATTTATTGTCATTTGAACCTCAAATGAGGTTCAAACGAAATTTGGTTTCTGCAGTCATACATACAAGTAAAAAGAACCAAGACACAACACAATTTACACAAACATCCATCAGAGCGAATCTCCTCGCTGTGAAGGAAGGCAAAGTCTTATCTCTCCCCTGCACTCACCATTCTCCCGATGTCAGAGTCAGAGCCCCCGGCGGGCGTTGGAAAATAAGCCCCGCGGCCATTAAAGCCGCGCCGGGTGATGCAAGGCCGCGCTCCGGGTCTTGATGTTGGACCCCCGGTAGCGCTAGCAAGTCCCACGGCCATTAAAGCTTCGCCGGGCGATGTTAGACACAGCTCCAGGTCATCTTCAACCCCGCAACTCGGGCGGGAAAAGTTGCCGTTGCGGAAGCCCCGAAAAGCCGTCTCCCACCAGGGACCCGCGAGCTCCCGATGTTACCGTCCACCAGATCCGCGGCTGGAGCCTCCGAAGTTCCGAGGTCGGGTCACAGCCGCGCGCCACCACAACTCTCCACGCTCCGAACTCGGCCAGCTCCACGATGGTGGGTAGTCCGCAGGCTCCGCGACTGGAGCCCCAGGTCGTTCCGGTTGGAGGCCTCTCCACGGTGCTAGGCCCCAACGCCAACGGAGAAAGGTCGGGTCCTCCATACAGGGAAGAGATGTTTTTAAGTTTCCGCCTCCCGCCCCCCACATATACACAGTTAAAAACAATATAAAAAAACACAAACAACTACATTTAACTAGACAAAAATAAAAAAAGACAGACGGACTGCAGTCCAGCCGCTGCCGTTAGGCGCCGCCTCTTCCGGATATGGCAGTATAAAACTGGACCATCATTGCCTGTGTTTTCTCAGCTGCCGCAGGTCTTACATCCTCTGTTGGGCCTTTTTGACGAGTCGATGGTGGCCTCCCATTGATCTATCCAACAATGATCCACCGTCCCCCCAGATCCTGACCAACTTCTACCGGTGTACCATCGAGAGCATCCTGACCACCTGCTTCACGGTATGGTACAGCAGCTGCACTGTTGCGGACAGGAAGGCACTACAACGGGTGGTGAAAACCGCGCAGCACATCATCGGTGCCCCGCTCCCTGCCATGGATGCCCTCCACCGAAAACGGTGTCTGAAACGGGCTGGGAAGATCATTAAAGACCCCTCCCACCCCAACCATGGACTGTTTGCCCTCCTCCCATCAGGGAGGCGGTACAGGAGCCTCAGGTCTCGTACCAGTAGGATGAGGAACAGCTTCTACAATTATACCGTCGCATTGCTGAACTCGGAGTCCCGCCGATAGATTCCTCCGGTCCCTCCGTCCCCATTGTTAATTATTCTGTATTTTTGATTATTCTGTATCCTCTATTTTTTTTAAATTTCTATATTGCACTACTACTACAGACTGACGCAAAACTGCATTTCGTTGTACCCATACTCAGTATTTGTGCAATGACATTAAAGTTGAATTGAATTGAATTGAATTATCATTTTTCTTGAACTCCTTTGCCTTTGTCCTGTTTTCACTCCTTATACTTCCTTATCTCTGCATCTCCCATAAGACTGAAGAAGGGTCTCGGCCCGAAACATCACATATTTCTCTCCACAGACGCTGCCCGACCCGCGGAGTGACTCCACCACCTTCTTCCCATGATGCATGCTGCCCCCCCATCTCGTGACTCTGCGCAATGGAAGGGGGCAGGGCCACAAGTCCCCCTCGGATTGGCTGTGACATCAGGGCAGCGGCCGTACATGCAGTCCATGCTCGAGGTGTCAGCTGATCTACATCGGTGAGACCAAGCGTGGGCTTGGCGATCGTTTCGCCGAACACCTCCGCTCGGTCCGCATTAACCAACCTGATCTCCCTATGGCTCAGCACTTCAATTCCCCCTCCCATTCAGAATATGACCTTTCTGTCCTGGGCCCCCTCCATGGCCAGAGTGAGCACCACTGGAAACTGGAGGAGCAGCACCTCATATTTCACTTGTGCAGTGGCCTGAACATTGACGTCCAATTTCCGGTAGCCCTTGCTGTCTGTTCCCCTTCTCAGCTCTCCCTCAGCCCTCTGGCTCCTCCTCTTCCTTTCTTCTTCCTGCCCCCCCCCCACCACCCTACATCAGTCTGAAGAAGGGTTTCGGCCGGAAACGTTGCCTATTTTCTTCGCTCCATAGATGCTGCCGCACCCGCTGAGTTTCTCCAGCATTTAATATTCCTTATTAACTATCTTTGTAGTCTAAAATAAATGAATATACTAACATTGTGTGTGATCAGAGAGAATCCGATGGTGAAGTGAGACATCTAGATAGGCATCTAAACAGGAGGAAGGTAGAAGTTGGAATTTGAAATCCAACAAACAATTTCCACACAAAACAGTGAACTCGCAGTTGGAAGTAAACAAGCTTCCTTATCTGATTAGAATGTTGTGTTTGTGCCCATATTCCTTCGCATGCACAAGGAGGTATCTCTTTGTTTGCTCCAACCAAAATTATAATCGGACCTGTATGGCTCCATTTTTGCAACTGATTAATGAGAGAAAATATTAATATCCTTTCTTACTCTAAGTGTAGATCAACAAGGAAGAAACTGTGGAAGAAAAACTAACATCCATCCTTATTTAATTTTAATTTGAATTGAACAAGATAACGAAAGGGTGTGTTGGATGTGACATTTGGCCGCTCTCACTTGACCAGGTGCAGAAGAGGTTGTGGGAATCGGCAAAGTAAGATTAGACGTGTTATCTGTTGTCTGCGAATGTGTGAATGGTGGATGGTAAATGTAAACATGAAACAGCAGAGCAGATAACGAAGCTTGTTTACTCTTCTGTGAGGAGTTAGAGGATCTCCCGCGCCCCCTACCACTGGTAGCGTAGATATGTTGCAGTAAATGGGAGGCTTATGATTGGCTTGGAATGGGGATGATGGCGTGGGGGTGCGATCGCACCCAACGCACCCCCCCCCCTTCGGTCGGCCATGTACTTCCCATAATGATTTCTCTCAAACTACCGTCTGATGTAATCAACTAGCACAAAACGCATGTTACAGGCTTCCTTCCACACATTTAAGAGAGGAAACGTGGCTCCTCATTTGCATTCTAAACTCCACAGAGCACCTCCAACTTGCTCATCCTTACTTTTAACATGGAATTAACTTGACCCGGAATGCTCTCCTGAAATGCTGCCTCGTCCACTGTTTTTTTTAAACCAGCAAGTTAGCTTCATTGTTCAACTACAAGGCCACCCAGATCCCCTTGCAGAGTTATATTCCTAAGTTTAAATACTCTTATTTTCTATTCTTCCTCCCTGTAAAGAGCTCAAACTCACACGGGTTGAAACACAAGCATCTTTATTGTTCAGGTCATCAACTACACAGCAGGTCATCACACGTTCACACTGCTACACTAACTGGTGGACAGTGGGTAGGATCTTGCACTATGAATGTTACAATTAGGTGGGGTTATAATTACTAAGCATTCTAATTGGCTAACATTCTATAGCCAATGCTACATCTCTTCTATAAATGAAAAGTAGATACAGCGTTATCACTATGATTAAATAATTTGTTAAATGCAAAATACCACATATAATAAGGTTAAACATAGTCGCAGTATCTAACAGGCGGCTTACTAACCCGCCCGGTCCGCATACGGTAAGGAGCTGCCTCATCAACCTTTTCCTCCGAAAGGTTAAGGGCGCGACTGAGTGAGCCAACAGGGCTCTGGGGAGACACCGTAGGGGACGACCGTCGCGGGGGTACCGGTGAACCGGGTACAAAGGGGGTGGGGCATAGACCGATGCGGGGGGTGGCAGCTGTAGGCACTGGAGCGACCGGAACAGCGTTCACTTTGAAGTTCAGTGGACGGGCGTCAGCACCCTGGAGAGCCGGACGTCGTTCCTTCATTGGAAGGATATGTTAACGGTTGCGTCTGTAGATGGTGCCGCCGACATCGACAAGGTAGGATCGTGGCTCTTTCGCGGGGCCGTGGATGAACCGCAGTTTGGTATGTCCTTTGTTTGTCTGTAAACTAACCACTTGGCCTTGGATCAGTGGCTTGCTGGATTTGCCGTAGGCACGTTTCTGCGCGGCTCGATTGGATTGTACGCGCATTTGAATTACAGCGGGGCAGAGAACTTTAGGCTTTAAGTGACCCTGAGTCACAGGCAGTGGAGGTCTTGTCCGCCGTGCCAGTCGAAGATATCGGCAGCCACAGATGACCATGGTAGGGAGGGAGCTGGTTGGGACAGCAACGGTTGTTTTTGCTGGTGCGCCGCTTGCCTGCTGCAGATCGCGCATTAATAAATCATTTTCTTTGGCGCATTGTAGGGTGGCCTCAACACCTGGGTGGCCACCGTGGATCTCCTCGTAGTACTCCTTACGTAGGGGGGGGGGAGAGGAAATAACCGCCTTGTGACCCTTTACGATCACTCTGTCCTGAAGTACCAGTTCATCACGTAACAGAAAGTAGGGTTTTAGTTCAGTGGGAGTGTTGGATTGTTTGTTTGGCCAGCCGCCTTTAATGATAGAAGTGAGCAGCTGAGAGGTTTTATCCAAGGCAGTGTGTTCGGCGAGGTGGCGCAGGCAGTCAGTTGGAACGAAGGAAACCTTTAGAATGGAGAATTCCTCAAGTTCGTAAGGATGTTGTTCGCTGGTAACGCGTGGCCCGGGCTAGAGTGTCTGCGATGTGCATGTCTTTACCGTTTTTGTTAGACAATGCGGAAGTCCAACCGTTGAAGCTGCATAATCATGCGTTGAAGCCTTGCTGGGGCAGCGTGGATAGGCTTGCTCAGGATTGTGACCAGAGGTTGATGATCAGTCTCTACCGTGAAGGTTTTGCCAAAAATGAAGTCTTTGAATTTGGAGCAGGCAAAAACCACGGCAAGCAGCTCTTTTTCTATCTGGGCGTAGCGCTGTTCGGTACCCGTTCGTGTTATGGAAGTATAGGATACCGGCAAAACATCGCCGTTGAAAGAGGTCTGCAAACATGCAGCGCCCAGTCCATACTGGGATGCGTCGCAGGTGATTGTAACTGGCTGGTTGAGGTTAAAGTAGGACAGAGTCGGTACACTAGCGAGCTGTAGTTTTTAAGTCTCAAAAGACTTAAAAACTGGTGGTTAGGGTACCAGGACCAGGTGTTGTCCTTGTGGGTTAGTTGACGTAGAGAGGCTGATAGTTCGCTGACATTGGGGTTGAACTTTCCCAGGTAGTTGACCATGCCTAGAAATCGTTGTGGGCTGGTGACGACAGTTGGTACCGCAGATCGTTGATTGCTGCGGTCTTCAGTGGGTCTGGGTTTAGTCCGTTGCTAGTGAACACGTGACCTACGTAAGTGACGTCGGGAACCCTGAACTTACATTTAAGTGGGTTCAGTTTTAAGTTGATGTCTTTGGCACGGTCCAGTACTTTACGTAGGTTTGCATCATGCTCGGTGGCATCGCGGCCATAAACTAGAATGTCGTCAACTATGATGGCACAGGGAAAGTCTGCGAACAGTTGTTCCATTGCACGCTGGAAGACTTCGCTGGCAGAGTTGATGCCAAAAGGCATTCTTAGGAACCGATAACATCCAAAGGGGGTGATGAATGTTGTTATTGTCGATGAGGCACGGTCTAACGGGATTTGTCAGAATTATTTTTTGGCATCCAAGACTGAGAAAACCGCTGCGTTACCGATTTGTGCTGCGACGTCTTCGATGGTCCTCGTAGGATAGTGTTGGCGTTTGATTGCTGTATACAAATCTGTAGGATTGATGCAGGTGCGTAACTCCTTATCTTTCTTTGTGGTGACAACCATGGTGGAAACCCAATCGGAGGGCTCTCTGACTTCGGCGAGGACCCCAATGGAGACCATACATTTAAGTTCATCGTGTATTTGCTCACGTGTGCCACGCGGGACGCTGTGAGGGGCACATATGATCGGGGTGACTGTATGGTCGACAATGATCTTGTATGTCGTAGGTAGTTTACCGAGTTGGTTGTCAAACAAATCTTTGTAGTTGGATGGCACCTGTTTGGGTGGTCACTCTGTCAAACAGAGTTTGTGAACAGCACGCCCGAAATAGACCAAACCCACGTCGTGGCACGCATCGATGCCTAACAGCGTTTCAGAACTTGGCTGAATATGTAAAATGGCAAGTCCTTGGTCTGTTCGTTAATGGTACACTTAGCATGTAAAGTTGAGGAGTCTTTTCTCCTGCGCTCAGTGGTTCTTATCTTGTTGAACACTTTGAGTGACATGATGTTCACGCAAGCACCGGTGTCGACCTTGGCGATCAGCGGTTTGTTATTGGCTATCATGGTCACAGCAGGATCAGTAACTTTGCCTGTGGTGCACAGGTTGAGGGAAAGTACGGTAGGCTCAGTGTCCGAGCTATCAGAGTCGTTCCCGTGGGAAGATTCGTCTTGTTCACGAGAATCTGAATCTGACGGGTCTTGTTGAATCAGGTGCAGCTTCGCCCTTGGAGCCGTACTCCCACTAGATCGACAACAGTTTGCAAAGTGGTTGGGTTTTTAGCAATTATGACATACTTTCCCATGGGCTATGCAAAATTGGCTCCCCTGGGGTGGAAATAGTTACAGTTTGTGCACCTCGTGTTAGGCATGTTCTGAACTTTGCTGGACGCATTGAAAAATCTTTGCGGAGAGTAACTAGCCGTATTCACATTTAGTTGTTGATTAGCATTCGCGCTATCATAATCAGCCAGTGCTGCCACAGTCTCAGCCATCCGACAAGCATGAATAGCCTGATCTAAACTCAGGTCTGCATTCCGTAATAGTTCAGCTCGCAGCTTTCGGTCGCTCATTCCTCCCACAATTTTATCTCAAACAAGCTCATTTGTTATCTCACCAAATCTGCATCGAAAACAAATGTGTCTCAGGTCGCTGGTGAATCGTTCCACAGGTTCATCAGGCTGCTGCACTCGGGCAAAACAACCTGTCCTCTCAAGGATTCAGTTAGACGACAGGTCGCACAGTTCTCTGAACTTTCTTAGCAACGCCAACGAGTTATCTATAGATTCAGCTGGCACCAGTACCTTCCATTCGCATTCAGTTGGGCAGGTGCAAATTCAAACGGATCAAGTGGTATTCTGGAAACTTGAAAACAGCCTCTTTAAAAACAAGGGGTAGGCCATTTAGGACTGAGATATTGGCTTATCCATCTCATCCAACACATGGCCAGTGGTATCCAATGCTCCTTTTGAACTCAATTCAAAAGATAAGAAATGGGAAGAAAACAAACTTAAAACCAATAAGGCAAAACAAACAACCTGCATTTTTTTCATCTCTCCTCTATTGAAAGTTAAAAGAAAATAAAGAATAAACTCAATTTTCATAGATTGTTAACGTATTTGCAAAGAACAGAAAAATAAAATAACCTTGTGTGGCTCCACCTCCACACAACTACTGACTTAAAGAGACACACACGACCTCTTAAAACACATTAGTCTCTACAAGGATTTCTGACGTGGTATAGCAAAAGCTCATTCAAAGACATCCTATTTTATCTGGATTATAGGATTCAATCAACATTCACCAGACTACATTTGAAAAAATAAGGCTTGTCTTGCCTGACAAACCAGATCAATTATTGAATTTCTTCAACAACATAATGGTTGAACACAAACTCAAAACCGACGCTAGGGTCGGGTGAGCGGGCTTATGGAAGGGCAGTTGGATATATCTCCACTTTCACTTAATCGTTGGTTCTGGGGTTTTTCTGTTTTCTTTTTCGTGTCTTTCTCGAAATTCTTTCTTTTCTTTTTCTTTTCTTCTTTCTTTCCCTTTTTTACTTTTTCCTTTTGTCCGATTTAGTTATTAGTTTATAAAATGTTAAAATTGAAGCAGTACGAAAATTGTATAACTGTTATGTCGATTACTTTCTCTTTGTACAATTGCTTCTAATAAAATAAATATTTAAAAAAAACATTCACCATAACCGGTTTCACAAACACGTAACAATATTCATACCTACTTATTTTATCTTTATTTTTCCTGTGACATTCACTCACAAGTTGCCACACCTCATGCAATATGATAAATCTCACAGATAGTCACACTTTAAAACAATAACATTCTCATTCAAAACTCAAACACTGTTATACACACCTCAAGGAAATCATTCTAACTCTTAAAACGTTGATACACCCAAATACGTTCATAAGCTTGCCCACCATTTCACACATTTACTGAATTAACATGGAATTTTCACAAAGGAAAATGGGCATCACAATTAGGTTTTTAAATTGTAAGGTGTATCTCTATTATTTTTGCTTCTTACCAGCATGCGTAAGGGAGTGTATATAAAATAAAATAACAGGCAGAAAAACATCAAATACACACTTTTTTCCAAAAGGGGTGTGATCCAGAGTCCCTTGGTGGAATCAATGGCACAGCCGTTTGCATAGTCAGTGCACGTAGAGGCGTACCTCTATAATTCCTAAACCTCCCTGATTTGTTTGACAAGACCATTCTGTCTACTAGAATCTTTGGTTCTAGGGGGAACAATGTACAAAATTCGCAAGCTAAGACATTCCCCAGGGAGTCTTTGTCGTGGCCACTCATATGGGTATTGCACTTAATAATGGCGAGGTGAAATGGGAAGGCTGAGGCTAGTGTAGTGGTCATCGTTGTCTTTAAGTTGTGAAAGTCTTTTTGGATTGAGGAAGTTAAAATGAAAAAGAATTAACCAAGCCTACAAAACCCTCATCTGCTAGGAATGAGCGGGCCGGTATGATTCACAACGGGATGGTCCATTCCCTGTCAAACAGGATGCTGGGCGCAGTCATCCAGATTGTGATTGGTCAGACTCCCTGTCATTCAGGATCTTGCCACGTCCTACAACCATTGGGTCACTGACAAACTCTCTTCTCTGTCTTTCTCCCTCCAGCAGAGGCGAGCTCTGTGCCAAAAGTGATTCACAGTTCGAAGGCAAGTTTGTTTCAAACTGTACAGGCTGCTGGCTTGTGATTTAAAGTTCTTGAGCAGCCCCAATTCTCATGCGTTTTTTTCCTCTTCTAATCTTCTTTAATTTATCTGCTCTTTCTCTCTCTGCTCATCTGTGTTGTTTAACTCTCTCACTGCTGTATTCAATTACTGCTCCTTCTTCCTCAGCCATTTCCCTTCTTTCTCACCTGCCTTTTCAGCTTCGCCCTTGGAGCTGTACTCCCACTAGATCGACAACAGTTTGCAAAGTGGTTGGGTTTTTTGCAATTATGACATACTTTCCCATGGGATATGCAAAATTGCCGCCCCTGGGGTGGAAATAGTTACAGTTTGTGCACCTCGTGTTAGGCATGTTCTGAACTTTGCTGGACGCATTGAAAAATCTTTGCGGAGAGTAACTAGCCGTATTCACATTTAGTTGTTGATTAGCATTTGCGCTATCATAATCAGCCAGTGCTGCCACAGCCTCAGCCATCCGACAAGCATGAATAGCCTGATCTAAACTCACGTCTGCATTCCGTAATAGTTCAGCTCGCAGCTTTCGGTCGCTCATTCCTCCCACAATTTTATCTCAAACAAGCTCATTTGTTATCTCACCAAATCTGCATCGAAAACAAATGTGTCTCAGGTCGCTGGTGAATCGTTCCACAGGTTCATCAGGCTGCTGCACACGGGCAAAACAACTTGTCCTCTCAAGGATTCTGTTAGACGGCAGGTCGCACAGTTCTCTGAACTTTCTTAGCAAAACCAACGAGTTATCTATAGATTCCGCTGGCACCAGTACCTTCCATTCGCATTCAGTTGGGCAGGGGTAGGCCATTTAGGACTGAGATATTGGCTTATCCATCTCATCTAACACATGGCCAGTGGTATCCAAGGCTCCTTTTGAACTAAATTCAAAAGATAAGAAATGGGAAGAAAACAAACTTAAATCCAATAAGGCAAAACAAACAACCTGCATTTTTTTTCATCTCTCCTCTATTGAAAGTTAAAAGAAAATAAAGAATAAACTCAATTTTCATAGATTGTTAACGTATTTGCAAAGAACAGAAAAATAAAATAACCTTGTGTGGCTCCACCTCCACACAACTACTGACTTAAAGAGACACACACGACCTCTTAAAACACATTAGTCTCTACAAGGATTTCTGACGTGGTATAGCAAAAGCTCATTCAAAGACATCCTATTTTATCTGGATTATAGGATTCATTCAACATTCACCAGACTACATTTGAAAAAATAAGGCTTGTCTTGCCTGACAAACCAGATCAATTATTGAATTTCTTCAACAACATAATGGTTGAACACAAACTCAAAACCGACGCTAGGGTCGGGTGAGCGGGCTTATGGAAGGGCAGTTGAATATATCTCCACTTTCACTTAATCGTTGGTTCTGGGGTTTTCCTGTTTTCTTTTTCGTGTCTTTCTCGAAATTCTTTCTTTTCTTTTTCTTTTCTTCTTTCTTTCCTTTTTTTACTTTTTCCTTTTGTCCGATTTAGTTATTAGTTTATAAAATGTTAAAATTGAAGCAGTACGAAAATTGTATAACTGTTATGTCGATTACTTTCTCTTTGTACAATTGCTTCTAATAAAATAAATATTTAAAAAAACATTCACCATAACCGGTTTCACAAACACGTAACAATATTCATACCTACTTATTTTATCTTTTTTTTCCCTGTGACATTCACTCACAAGTTGCCACACCTCATGCAATATGATAAATCTCACAGATAGTCACACTTTAAAACAATAACATTCTCATTCAAAACTAAAACACTGTTATACACACCTCAAGGAAATCATTCTAACTCTTAAAACGTTGATACACCCAAATACGTTCATAAGCTTGCCCACCATTTCACACATTTACTGAATTAACATGGAATTTTCACAAAGGAAAATGGGCATCACAATTAGGTTTTTAAATTGTAAGGTGTATCTCTATTATTTTTGCTTCTTACCAGCATGCGTAAGGGAGTGTATATAAAATAAAATAACAGGCAGAAAAACATCAAATACACACTTTTTTCCAAAAGGGGTGTGATCCAGAGTCCCTTGGTGGAATCAATGGCACAGCCGTTTGCATAGTCAGTGCACGTAGAGGCGTACCTCTATAATTCCTAAACCTCCCTGATTTGTTTGACAAGACCATTCTGTCTACTAGAATCTTTGGTTCTAGGGGGACCAATGTACAAAATTCGCAAGCTAGGACATTCCCCAGGGAGTCTTTGTCGTGGCCACTCATATGGGTATTGCACTTAATAATGGCGAGGTGAAATGGGAAGGCTGAGGCTAGTGTAGTGGTCATCGTTGTCTTTAAGTTATGAAAGTCTTTTTGGAATGAGGAAGTTAAAATGAAAAAGAATTAACCAAGCCTACAAAACCCTCATCTGCTAGGAATGAGCGGGCCGGTATGATTCACAACGGGATGGTCCATTCCCTGTCAAACAGGATGCTGGGCGCAGTCATCCAGATTGTGATTGGTCAGACTCCCTGTCATTCAGGATCTTGCCACGTCCTACAACCATTGGGTCACTGACAAACTCTCTTCTCTGTCTTTCCCTCTCCAGCAGAGGCGAGCTCTGTGCCAAAAGTGATTCACAGTTCGAAGGCAAGTTTGTTTCAAACTGTACAGGCTGCTGGCTTGTGATTTAAAGTTCTTGAGCAGCCCCAATTCTCATGCGTTTTTTTCCTCTTCTAATCTTCTTTAATTTATCTGCTGTTTCTCTCTCTGCTCATCTGTGTTGTTTAACTCTCTCACTGCTGTATTCAATTACTGCTCCTTCTTCCTCAGCCATTTCCCTTCTTTCTCACCTGCCTTTTCAGCTTCGCCCTTGGAGCTGTACTCCCACTAGATCGACAACAGTTTGCAAAGTGGTTGGGTTTTTTGCAATTATGACATACTTTCCCATGGGATATGCAAAATTGCCGCCCCTGGGGTGGAAATAGTTACAGTTTGTGCACCTCGTGTTAGGCATGTTCTGAACTTTGCTGGACGCATTGAAAAATCTTTGCGGAGAGTAACTAGCCGTATTCACATTTAGTTGTTGATTAGCATTTGCGCTATCATAATCAGCCAGTGCTGCCACAGTCTCAGCCATCCGACAAGCATGAATAGCCTGATCTAAACTCACGTCTGCATTCCGTAATAGTTCAGCTCGCAGCTTTCGGTCGCTCATTCCTCCCACAATTTTATCTCAAACAAGCTCATTTGTTATCTCACCAAATCTGCATCGAAAACAAATGTGTCTCAGGTCGCTGGTGAATCGTTCCACAGGTTCATCAGGCTGCTGCACACGGGCAAAACAACTTGTCCTCTCAAGGATTCTGTTAGACGGCAGGTCGCACAGTTCTCTGAACTTTCTTAGCAACACCAACGAGTTATCTATAGATTCCGCTGGCACCAGTACCTTCCATTCGCATTCAGTTGGGCAGGGGTAGGCCATTTAGGACTGAGATATTGGCTTATCCATCTCATCTAACACATGGCCAGTGGTATCCAAGGCTCCTTTTGAACTAAATTCAAAAGATAAGAAATGGGAAGAAAACAAACTTAAAACCAATAAGGCAAAACAAACAACCTGCATTTGTTTTCATCTCTCCTCTATTGAAAGTTAAATGAAAATAAAGAATAAACTCAATTTTCATAGATTGTTAACGTATTTGCAAAGAACAGAAAAATAAAATAACCTTGTGTGGCTCCACCTCCACACAACTACTGACTTAAAGAGACACACACGACCTCTTAAAACACATTAGTCTCTATAAGGATTTCTGACGTGGTATAGCAAAAGCTCATTCAAAGACATCCTATTTTATCTGGATTATAGGATTCATTCAACATTCACCAGACTACATTTGAAAAAATAAGGCTTGTCTTGCCTGACAAACCAGATCAATTATTGAATTTCTTCAACAACATAATGGTTGAACACAAACTCAAAACCGACGCTAGGGTCGGGTGAGCGGGCTTATGGAAGGGCAGTTGGATATATCTCCACTTTCACTTAATCGTTGGTTCTGGGGTTTTTCTGTTTTCTTTTTCGTGTCTTTCTCGAAATTCTTTCTTTTCTTTTTCTTTTCTTCTTTCTTTCCCTTTTTTACTTTTTCCTTTTGTCCGATTTAGTTATTAGTTTATAAAATGTTAAAATTGAAGCAGTACGAAAATTGTATAACTGTTATGTCGATTACTTTCTCTTTGTACAATTGCTTCTAATAAAATAAATATTTTAAAAAAACATTCACCATAACCGGTTTCACAAACACGTAACAATATTCATACCTACTTATTTTATCTTTTTTTTTCCTGTGACATTCACTCACAAGTTGCCACACCTCATGCAATATGATAAATCTCACAGATAGTCACACTTTAAAACAATAACATTCTCATTCAAAACTAAAACACTGTTATACACACCTCAAGGAAATCATTCTAACTCTTAAAACGTTGATACACCCAAATACGTTCATAAGCTTGCCCACCATTTCACACATTTACTGAATTAACATGGAATTTTCACAAAGGAAAATGGGCATCACAATTAGGTTTTTAAATTGTAAGGTGTATCTCTATTATTTTTGCTTCTTACCAGCATGCGTAAGGGAGTGTATATAAAATAAAATAACAGGTAGAAAAACATCAAATGCACACTTTTTTCCAAAAGGGGTGTGATCCAGAGTCCCTTGGTGGAATCAATGGCACAGCCGTTTGCATAGTCAGTGCACGTAGAGGCGTACCTCTATAATTCCTAAACCTCCCTGATTTGTTTGACAAGACCATTCTGTCTACTAGAATCTTTGGTTCTAGGGGGAACAATGTACAAAATTCGCAAGCTAGGACATTCCCCAGGGAGTCTTTGTCGTGGCCACTCATATGGGTATTGCACTTAATAATGGCGAGGTGAAATGGGAAGGCTGAGGCTAGTGTAGTGGTCATCGTTGTCTTTAAGTTATGAAAGTCTTTTTGGAATGAGGAAGTTAAAATGAAAAAGAATTAACCAAGCCTACAAAACCCTCATCTGCTAGGAATGAGCGGGCCGGTATGATTCACAACGGGATGGTCCATTCCCTGTCAAACAGAATGCTGGGCGAAGTCATCCAGATTGTGATTGGTCAGACTCCCTGTCATTCAGGATCTTGCCACGTCCTACAACCATTGGGTGACTGACAAACTCTCTTCTCTGTCTTTCTCTCTCCAGCAGAGGCGAGCTCTGTGCCAAAAGTGATTCACAGTTCGAAGGCAAGTTTGTTTCAAACTGTACAGGCTGCTGGCTTGTGATTTAAAGTTCTTGAGCAGCCCCAATTCTCATGCGTTTTTTTCCTCTTCTAATCTTCTTTAATTTATCTGCTGTTTCTCTCTCTGCTCATCTGTGTTGTTTAACTCTCTCACTGCTGTATTCAATTACTGCTCCTTCTTCCTCAGCCATTTCCCTTCTTTCTCACCTGCCTTTTCAGCTTCGCCCTTGGAGCTGTACTCCCACTAGATCGACAACAGTTTGCAAAGTGGTTGGGTTTTTTGCAATTATGACATACTTTCCCATGGGATATGCAAAATTGCCGCCCCTGGGGTGGAAATAGTTACAGTTTGTGCACCTCGTGTTAGGCATGTTCTGAACTTTGCTGGACGCATTGAAAAATCTTTGCGGAGAGTAACTAGCCGTATTCACATTTAGTTGTTGATTAGCATTTGCGCTATCATAATCAGCCAGTGCTGCCACAGTCTCAGCCATCCGACAAGCATGAATAGCCTGATCTAAACTCACGTCTGCATTCCGTAATAGTTCAGCTCGCAGCTTTCGGTCGCTCATTCCTCCCACAATTTTATCTCAAACAAGCTCATTTGTTATCTCACCAAATCTGCATCGAAAACAAATGTGTCTCAGGTCGCTGGTGAATCGTTCCACAGGTTCATCAGGCTGCTGCACACGGGCAAAACAACTTGTCCTCTCAAGGATTCTGTTAGACGGCAGGTCGCACAGTTCTCTGAACTTTCTTAGCAACACCAACGAGTTATCTATAGATTCCGCTGGCACCAGTACCTTCCATTCGCATTCAGTTGGGCAGGTGCAAATTCAAACGGACCAAGTGGTATTCTGGAAACTTGAAAACAGACTCTTTAAAAACAAGGGGTAGGCCATTTAGGACTGAGATATTGGCTTCTCCATCTCATCTAACACATGGCCAGTGGTATCCAAGTCTCCGTTTGAACTCAATTCAAAAGATAAGAAATGGGAAGAAAACAAACTTAAAACCAATAAGGAAAACAAACAACCTGCATTTTTTTCATCTCTCCTCTATTGAAAGTTAAAAGAAAATAAAGAATAAACTCAATTTTCATAGATTGTTAACGTATTTGCAAAGAACAGAAAAATAAAATAACCTTGTGTGGCTCCACCTCCACACAACTACTGACTTAAAGAGACACACACGACCTCTTAAAACACATTAGTATCTACAAGGATTTCTGACGTAGTATAGCAAAAGCTCATTCAATGACATCCTATTTTATCCGGATTATAGGATTCATTCAACATTCACCAGACTACATTTGAAAAAATAAGGCTTGTCTTGCCTGACAAACCAGATCAATTATTGAATTTCTTCAACAACATAATGGTTGAACACAAACTCAAAACCGACGCTAGGGTCGGGTGAGCGGGCTTATGGAAGGGCAGTTGAATATATCTCCACTTTCACTTAATCGTTGGTTCTGGGGTTTTCCTGTTTTCTTTTTCGTGTCTTTCTCGAAATTCTTTCTTTTCTTTTTCTTTTCTTCTTTCTTTCCTTTTTTTACTTTTTCCTTTTGTCCGATTTAGTTATTAGTTTATAAAATGTTAAAATTGAAGCAGTACGAAAATTGTATAACTGTTATGTCGATTACTTTCTCTTTGTACAATTGCTTCTAATAAAATAAATATTTAAAAAAACATTCACCATAACCGGTTTCACAAACACGTAACAATATTCATACCTACTTATTTTATCTTTTTTTTCCCTGTGACATTCACTCACAAGTTGCCACACCTCATGCAATATGATAAATCTCACAGATAGTCACACTTTAAAACAATAACATTCTCATTCAAAACTAAAACACTGTTATACACACCTCAAGGAAATCATTCTAACTCTTAAAACGTTGATACACCCAAATACGTTCATAAGCTTGCCCACCATTTCACACATTTACTGAATTAACATGGAATTTTCACAAAGGAAAATGGGCATCACAATTAGGTTTTTAAATTGTAAGGTGTATCTCTATTATTTTTGCTTCTTACCAGCATGCGTAAGGGAGTGTATATAAAATAAAATAACAGGCAGAAAAACATCAAATACACACTTTTTTCCAAAAGGGGTGTGATCCAGAGTCCCTTGGTGGAATCAATGGCACAGCCGTTTGCATAGTCAGTGCACGTAGAGGCGTACCTCTATAATTCCTAAACCTCCCTGATTTGTTTGACAAGACCATTCTGTCTACTAGAATCTTTGGTTCTAGGGGGACCAATGTACAAAATTCGCAAGCTAGGACATTCCCCAGGGAGTCTTTGTCGTGGCCACTCATATGGGTATTGCACTTAATAATGGCGAGGTGAAATGGGAAGGCTGAGGCTAGTGTAGTGGTCATCGTTGTCTTTAAGTTATGAAAGTCTTTTTGGAATGAGGAAGTTAAAATGAAAAAGAATTAACCAAGCCTACAAAACCCTCATCTGCTAGGAATGAGCGGGCCGGTATGATTCACAACGGGATGGTCCATTCCCTGTCAAACAGGATGCTGGGCGCAGTCATCCAGATTGTGATTGGTCAGACTCCCTGTCATTCAGGATCTTGCCACGTCCTACAACCATTGGGTCACTGACAAACTCTCTTCTCTGTCTTTCCCTCTCCAGCAGAGGCGAGCTCTGTGCCAAAAGTGATTCACAGTTCGAAGGCAAGTTTGTTTCAAACTGTACAGGCTGCTGGCTTGTGATTTAAAGTTCTTGAGCAGCCCCAATTCTCATGCGTTTTTTTCCTCTTCTAATCTTCTTTAATTTATCTGCTGTTTCTCTCTCTGCTCATCTGTGTTGTTTAACTCTCTCACTGCTGTATTCAATTACTGCTCCTTCTTCCTCAGCCATTTCCCTTCTTTCTCACCTGCCTTTTCAGCTTCGCCCTTGGAGCTGTACTCCCACTAGATCGACAACAGTTTGCAAAGTGGTTGGGTTTTTTGCAATTATGACATACTTTCCCATGGGATATGCAAAATTGCCGCCCCTGGGGTGGAAATAGTTACAGTTTGTGCACCTCGTGTTAGGCATGTTCTGAACTTTGCTGGACGCATTGAAAAATCTTTGCGGAGAGTAACTAGCCGTATTCACATTTAGTTGTTGATTAGCATTTGCGCTATCATAATCAGCCAGTGCTGCCACAGTCTCAGCCATCCGACAAGCATGAATAGCCTGATCTAAACTCACGTCTGCATTCCGTAATAGTTCAGCTCGCAGCTTTCGGTCGCTCATTCCTCCCACAATTTTATCTCAAACAAGCTCATTTGTTATCTCACCAAATCTGCATCGAAAACAAATGTGTCTCAGGTCGCTGGTGAATCGTTCCACAGGTTCATCAGGCTGCTGCACACGGGCAAAACAACTTGTCCTCTCAAGGATTCTGTTAGACGGCAGGTCGCACAGTTCTCTGAACTTTCTTAGCAACACCAACGAGTTATCTATAGATTCCGCTGGCACCAGTACCTTCCATTCGCATTCAGTTGGGCAGGGGTAGGCCATTTAGGACTGAGATATTGGCTTATCCATCTCATCTAACACATGGCCAGTGGTATCCAAGGCTCCTTTTGAACTAAATTCAAAAGATAAGAAATGGGAAGAAAACAAACTTAAAACCAATAAGGCAAAACAAACAACCTGCATTTGTTTTCATCTCTCCTCTATTGAAAGTTAAATGAAAATAAAGAATAAACTCAATTTTCATAGATTGTTAACGTATTTGCAAAGAACAGAAAAATAAAATAACCTTGTGTGGCTCCACCTCCACACAACTACTGACTTAAAGAGACACACACGACCTCTTAAAACACATTAGTCTCTATAAGGATTTCTGACGTGGTATAGCAAAAGCTCATTCAAAGACATCCTATTTTATCTGGATTATAGGATTCATTCAACATTCACCAGACTACATTTGAAAAAATAAGGCTTGTCTTGCCTGACAAACCAGATCAATTATTGAATTTCTTCAACAACATAATGGTTGAACACAAACTCAAAACCGACGCTAGGGTCGGGTGAGCGGGCTTATGGAAGGGCAGTTGGATATATCTCCACTTTCACTTAATCGTTGGTTCTGGGGTTTTTCTGTTTTCTTTTTCGTGTCTTTCTCGAAATTCTTTCTTTTCTTTTTCTTTTCTTCTTTCTTTCCCTTTTTTACTTTTTCCTTTTGTCCGATTTAGTTATTAGTTTATAAAATGTTAAAATTGAAGCAGTACGAAAATTGTATAACTGTTATGTCGATTACTTTCTCTTTGTACAATTGCTTCTAATAAAATAAATATTTAAAAAAAACATTCACCATAACCGGTTTCACAAACACGTAACAATATTCATACCTACTTATTTTATCTTTTTTTTTCCTGTGACATTCACTCACAAGTTGCCACACCTCATGCAATATGATAAATCTCACAGATAGTCACACTTTAAAACAATAACATTCTCATTCAAAACTAAAACACTGTTATACACACCTCAAGGAAATCATTCTAACTCTTAAAACGTTGATACACCCAAATACGTTCATAAGCTTGCCCACCATTTCACACATTTACTGAATTAACATGGAATTTTCACAAAGGAAAATGGGCATCACAATTAGGTTTTTAAATTGTAAGGTGTATCTCTATTATTTTTGCTTCTTACCAGCATGCGTAAGGGAGTGTATATAAAATAAAATAACAGGTAGAAAAACATCAAATGCACACTTTTTTCCAAAAGGGGTGTGATCCAGAGTCCCTTGGTGGAATCAATGGCACAGCCGTTTGCATAGTCAGTGCACGTAGAGGCGTACCTCTATAATTCCTAAACCTCCCTGATTTGTTTGACAAGACCATTCTGTCTACTAGAATCTTTGGTTCTAGGGGGAACAATGTACAAAATTCGCAAGCTAGGACATTCCCCAGGGAGTCTTTGTCGTGGCCACTCATATGGGTATTGCACTTAATAATGGCGAGGTGAAATGGGAAGGCTGAGGCTAGTGTAGTGGTCATCGTTGTCTTTAAGTTATGAAAGTCTTTTTGGAATGAGGAAGTTAAAATGAAAAAGAATTAACCAAGCCTACAAAACCCTCATCTGCTAGGAATGAGCGGGCCGGTATGATTCACAACGGGATGGTCCATTCCCTGTCAAACAGAATGCTGGGCGAAGTCATCCAGATTGTGATTGGTCAGACTCCCTGTCATTCAGGATCTTGCCACGTCCTACAACCATTGGGTGACTGACAAACTCTCTTCTCTGTCTTTCTCTCTCCAGCAGAGGCGAGCTCTGTGCCAAAAGTGATTCACAGTTCGAAGGCAAGTTTGTTTCAAACTGTACAGGCTGCTGGCTTGTGATTTAAAGTTCTTGAGCAGCCCCAATTCTCATGCGTTTTTTTCCTCTTCTAATCTTCTTTAATTTATCTGCTGTTTCT
Source organism: Malacoraja senta (assembly GCA_038087875.1). Classification (NCBI taxonomy): domain Eukaryota; kingdom Metazoa; phylum Chordata; class Chondrichthyes; order Rajiformes; family Rajidae; genus Malacoraja; species Malacoraja senta. The sequence goes on from JAXLNO010004985.1 coordinate 225,340, forward strand.
CTCTCTGCTCATCTGTGTTGTTTAACTCTCTCACTGCTGTATTCAATTACTGCTCCTTCTTCCTCAGCCATTTCCCTTCTTTCTCACCTGCCTTTTCAGCTTCGCCCTTGGAGCTGTACTCCCACTAGATCGACAACAGTTTGCAAAGTGGTTGGGTTTTTTGCAATTATGACATACTTTCCCATGGGATATGCAAAATTGCCGCCCCTGGGGTGGAAATAGTTACAGTTTGTGCACCTCGTGTTAGGCATGTTCTGAACTTTGCTGGACGCATTGAAAAATCTTTGCGGAGAGTAACTAGCCGTATTCACATTTAGTTGTTGATTAGCATTTGCGCTATCATAATCAGCCAGTGCTGCCACAGTCTCAGCCATCCGACAAGCATGAATAGCCTGATCTAAACTCACGTCTGCATTCCGTAATAGTTCAGCTCGCAGCTTTCGGTCGCTCATTCCTCCCACAATTTTATCTCAAACAAGCTCATTTGTTATCTCACCAAATCTGCATCGAAAACAAATGTGTCTCAGGTCGCTGGTGAATCGTTCCACAGGTTCATCAGGCTGCTGCACACGGGCAAAACAACTTGTCCTCTCAAGGATTCTGTTAGACGGCAGGTCGCACAGTTCTCTGAACTTTCTTAGCAACACCAACGAGTTATCTATAGATTCCGCTGGCACCAGTACCTTCCATTCGCATTCAGTTGGGCAGGTGCAAATTCAAACGGACCAAGTGGTATTCTGGAAACTTGAAAACAGACTCTTTAAAAACAAGGGGTAGGCCATTTAGGACTGAGATATTGGCTTCTCCATCTCATCTAACACATGGCCAGTGGTATCCAAGTCTCCGTTTGAACTCAATTCAAAAGATAAGAAATGGGAAGAAAACAAACTTAAAACCAATAAGGAAAACAAACAACCTGCATTTTTTTCATCTCTCCTCTATTGAAAGTTAAAAGAAAATAAAGAATAAACTCAATTTTCATAGATTGTTAACGTATTTGCAAAGAACAGAAAAATAAAATAACCTTGTGTGGCTCCACCTCCACACAACTACTGACTTAAAGAGACACACACGACCTCTTAAAACACATTAGTATCTACAAGGATTTCTGACGTAGTATAGCAAAAGCTCATTCAATGACATCCTATTTTATCCGGATTATAGGATTCATTCAACATTCACCAGACTACATTTGAAAAAATAAGGCTTGTCTTGCCTGACAAACCAGATCAATTATTGAATTTCTTCAACAACATAATGGTTGAACACAAACTCAAAACCGACGCTAGGGTCGGGTGAGCGGGCTTATGGAAGGGCAGTTGGATATATCTCCACTTCTTTCACTTATTCGTTAGTTCTGGGGGGTTTCTGTTTTCTTTTTCGTGTCTTTCTCGAAATTCTTTCTTTTCTTTTTCTCTTCTTCTTTCTTTCCCTTTTTTACTTTTTTACTTTTTTCCGATTTAGTTATTAGTTTATAAAATGTTAAAATTGAAGCAGTACGAAAATTGTATAACTGTTATGTCGATTACTTTCTCTTTGTACAATTGCTTCTAATAAAATAAATATTTAAAAAAACCGTCTCCAAGTTGCTATCAGTATCATTTTCGTCTAGGGGTGTCCTTTTCTCGAGGGGTGCTGGAGCCTCCCCCCCCCTCCCTGCGCAATCTTGTATGGGGGAGGTAGTCTACACTGTTCCGGACCTAATTCCTTCATTCCCCCTCTTCTATAAACAGGGTCGCCAAGTCAGACAACGGGTCTCTCTAAAGGACTTACTGGTACAGCGTTTATTCTAAACCATTAATTGCTTGTTTTCTGAACTCTTATCAGCGCTTTCTCTCTCTACCATCGCCATTTTCACCTTGGAATTGATTGTAGAATTTGGGAGAGCTCCCCTTCCCCCCCCCCCCACCCCCCACCCCCCACCCCCCACCCCACTCCCCACTCACCATCCACAACACCACAGTCACGTCTGTGGAGCCTTTTAAGTTCCTGGCAACCATCATCTCCAAGGACCTTAAGTGGGCGGCTACCATCGACTCCACGGACGACTCCGGATTGTCAAAGCTGCCACAGCCAGACATAAAATCAGCTTTTTTCCACGAGTAGTAGCTCGTGGAATGGCTGCCGGAAGGGGGAGTGGACGCTGGCGCGTATTAGCAGCCGCTGCTCTCTCTTCCATACTGTGTTTTTGATTTTTGTGTTCGGATTGAATTCTGTTTTTAATTTGTGTACTTGTGATGTCTTTACTATTTATTTCATTCCGCTTACATGTTTCTACTGTAAAATCTTGTTAAATCTTGTAAGGTGTCCTTGAGATTTGAAAGGCGCCCATAAATAAAATGTATTATTATTATTATTATTATTACTCAATAACCATATATCTGCGGCCTCCTTTTGCTCTGGTATTGTATTTAATTCACATGTTTAATCAACAATGTTTTATTATTAATGTTTGATGTATCATTCTTTACTGTCACTGTATGTATGTCATGTTGTCACTTGCGGGCGGAGAACCAAGGCAAATTCCTTATATGTGAATACTTGGCCGATAAACGTATTCATTTTCACTTGTTCCTCTGCCCACTGGCATTCTAGCTGTGACACTTTCCATCCTTTCATAGTGCCATCCTTGTTCTTTAACTCTATCCCTCTCTCGTCATACTTCTTCTCTGTCTCCGCTTTCCATTCCTCAATTCTCTTTTTCCATTTATTTCCTGCGTCTCTTTCCCTTATCAACATCTCTGCTCTTTTAATCGTCTCTACATTCCCTGTTCTACCTACTGGCCAGGATTCATCTCCTAAACGTTTCGTTAGCTTATAACTTAATATTTTACAGTCTTTGTTACTGGTAGGATTCAAATAACACATATGTTGCACAGGCGTTCAAATTGTCACTTTACTCCAAATTGTTACCCATTATTGCAGTCTCTTAACACTCACTTAATTGTGAACGACAGGCTTTCTACCTGTGGAGCTAAACACTGACTACTTTCCTAGTAGCAAAATACGGGCGTTCCCCCGTCATTTTTATTCAGATTATTCCCCATAGTTGCGAGGCTCTCGGCCCAGCTACTTTGTGAACAACTAACTTTCTTAGTTTGCGAAGCCAATTGCCGACTACTCTCCTAGTAGCAAAATACCTTACCAACTACTTCCCTAGCAGCAGATTCTCTTACCAACTACTTTCCTAGTAGCAAAACCTCTTCCCAACTACATTCCTAGTAGCAAAACCTCTTACCAACTACTTTCCTAGTAGCAAAAATCTAGATACAGTTGGTCTTACCTTCGTTGCCTGCATCTAAGGATTTTGGCAGGGCACCAGATCAAGCTACTCGAAGGACCTAAGTTTTTCCGGGAGCTTCTTCGGGAGGACAGTCTCAAGGAGTCTGAAAATGGCACTTTTTTCTCCCAATCCAATCCCGGTCAAACTACGACCTCTTAGTCAGTCGTCTGTTGATGATCCCAGCGAAATCCTGCTAACTACGTCAATGTTATGGTTCATATCTTAAAACAGACAACTCACAATAAGTTGGATAAACCAACACAAGCTTTACTGATCATTCAGCCGCGAGAGTGCCAGGGAATACAAAGTCAAGTATGCAACACATACTTAACCCACCTGGGCCATCACTCTAATGAACAAAAATACTCAGCATCTTTTTATAGTATTTTGGAAACGTAGTCACATGTTTATACAGAGTTGGAGCAATGACGTCAAACACATCAATCACAGAGTATACCCATTCAAAGCATCTTGTCACTAACACAATACTTCTCATGCTATGGTTATATCGATCACAAACTTTAGTTACAAACCCTCAAACAACAGGAACTTAGTCCAAGTTCTATCATCTGCAGTACCTTCTTAACAGTGTAACAATCAATTACCCACAGAAGTTCCTGTTTACAGAGACCCAACTCCAAAATAAACACATCCTCTCTCAAGGCTTCTGTTGACATAAGCCAGCACATTCTCAGGTAACACATCCTCTCCCACCATTGGCAATATCTTTTGCTTGGGCACATCAGGAAGCAGCTTGAATGCAGTTTGAATGCTGGCCTCCAATTTCCTGATCACCCAGCTCATCTACAAAGCTTCAGAACCCCAAAACACAAAGAAGTCAAATTAATCTTTACTTAATAAAATACCTGACGTTATCATTTAAATTATATAACTAGGATTTTACCAGAACCAGGGGCCACAGTTTAAGAATAAGGGGTAGGAAATTTAGGAGTGAGATGAGGAAAAGCTTTTTCACCCAGAGTTGTGAATCAGTGGAATTCCCTGCCACAGAAGGCAGTGGAGGCCAATTCACTGGATGTGTTCGAGTTAGTTCAGTTCACATTTACTGTCACATGCATCAATTAAGGTACAGTGATATTTGAGTTACCATACAGCCATACTAAGTAAAAAGCAACAAGCCACACAGCCACATAAAATAAAAGTTAACAGAAATATCCACCACAGCGGCATCCACACTCCTCACTGTGATGGAAGGTAATAAAGTTCAATCATCTCCCTCGTTTGTTCACCCGTGGTCGGGGCTGTTGAACCCACTGCAGTCGCCGCTGCCAAAGGTCCGATGTCCGAAGCCGTCGCGTTGGGATGATGGAAACTCCGGGGTCGAGAAGGATTGGAACACTCCGCAACATGGAGCTCCCGTGTCGGCCTCTTCTTACCGGAGAGTCCACAGGCCGCGAGGTTGGCGCTCCTCTCGGGCGATCCTCGGCAAAGGAGAAAAATCGCATCTTCGTCGAGGTAAGTGACTGAAAAAAAGTTTCCCCCAATCCCCCCCCTCCCCCCGTCCATGTAAACCAAACCTTGAAACACTAAAACATACCTTTAAAACATGCTTAAAATACAAGAAGCGGTGACTCCGGATTACTCCTGACGTCTTTCACCAGCGAGAAGACAGAGGAATGACAAAGAGATGGCCCACGAAGGAGGGGGGGAATGTCCGTTTAATTTGGAGAATTCAATGTTCATGTCATTGGGCTGTGTGCTATGAGGTGCTGTCTCTCCAGTTTGCGTGTCACCTCACTCTGGCAATGGAGGGGAAGGACAGAAAGACCAGTGCGGGAGTGGGAAAGGGAGTTAAAATGATTGGCAACCCGGAGATCCAGCAGGCCTTGGCAGACCTAGCGTAAGTGTAGGGTGAAATGCACGACTTGTCTAGATACAAGGAACAGCAGATGCAGGTTTACAAAAAGAGACACAGTCTCCTGGAGGAACTTGCACCTCTGGAGAGCATGGACAGGCAACATTCTAGGTCAGGACCCTCCTTCAGACTGCTTGGTGTGGGGGGTGGAGAAAGTTGGAAAGGAGAGGTGGGAGTGGTCGCCTTAGATTCCCTTCCCTCTACAGATGCCGCTTGACCCATTGAGTTCCTCCGCGCTTTAGAGGGAATGGATAGACAATATTTTGAGTCAGGACCCTTCTTCAGACTGAGTGGAGAGGGTGGGGAGAGGAAGCTGGAAAAGAGAGATGTGGGCTGGACAAAGCCTGGCAAGTGATAGGTAGATACAAAATGCTGGAGTAATTCAGCAGGACAGGCAGCATCTCCAGAGAGAAGGAATGGGTGATGTTTCAGGTTGAGACACTTCTTCAGCTGTGATAGGTGGATATAGGTGAGGGAGACACAAGCAACTGCAAATGCTGGAATCTTGCATAGAACACAATTTAGTTAGATGCACATAATCTCTTGCCCAGAGTGAGGGAATCGAGGACCATAGGACATGGGTTCAAGGTGAAGGGGAAAAGATTTAATAGAAATCTGAAGGGTAACTTTTCAACATATGGTGGTGGGTGTATGGAACAAGCTGCCGGGGGAGGTAGTTGAGGCTGGGATTATCCCAATGTTCAAGAAAGTTATAGACAGTTGCATGGATAGGACAAGTTTGGAGGGATATGGACCAAACGCAGGCAAGTGGGACTAATGTAGCCGGGACATGTTGGTTGGTGTGGGCAAGTTAGGCCGAAGGTCCTGGTTCCACACTGTATATCACTATATGACTCTGACACGAAGTGCTGGAGTAACTCAACGCGTCAGGCAGCATCTGTGGAGAACATGGATAGGTGACGTTTCACAGAATGCTGGAGTAATTCAGCGGGTCAGACAGCATCTGTGGACAACATGGATAGGTGACATTTCACACAGTGCTGGGTAACTCGGCAGATCAGGCAGCATCTGCGGAGAACATGAATATGTGACATTTTGGATCAGGACCCAATTTCAGACTGAAACTATGTTCATAGATGACGGGAATGATCGGCAGATGAGTGAAATAAGTGACAAAGGCGAGGGAAAATAAGGAGATAAAAGGGTGTGAGATAAGGAATGTATATGTGCAGCTTTAAGGGGCATTGGTCAGGTAGCATTTGGAGTATTGCATACAGTTAACTAGAATGGGTTAAAAATAAAGAACTGCCGATGCTGGCTAACAAAAAAGGACATAAGATGCTGGAGTAACTCAGAGGGACAGGCAGCATCTCTGGAAAGAAGGACTGGGTGACATTTCGGGTCTAGACAGAGGAGGGTCTCGACCAGAAACGTTACCATTCCTTCCAGCATTTTGTGTTTACCTAAACAGTGCGTATCCACGTGGTGGTGTGCCAGCAGGCTGGAGGAGCGGACAACCGCCTTGCCACAGAGCGGGCATGTGAAGGGCACTGGCCAGTGTGGACTCGCCACTGCTCCAGCAGGTGGACAAGGCGGGGGGAAGCCCTAATCACAGGACGGGCAGGGGAAGGAACGCTCACCGCTGTGGGTACGCCGGTGCTGCTACAGACTGGACATGCGGGTGAAACCCTTGCCACACTCAGCGCACACAAAGGGTCTCTCTCTGGTGTGTATCCGTTGGTGCTCCTGCAGCCCCCACGCTCTATTGACACAGTGGGAGCAGCTGCTCACCGGCGTGGGCCCGCCGGTGCTGCCGCAACCCCCGTGAGCTGTCAAACACCTCACCACAGTACGGGCAGTCGTAGGGCTGGCCACTGGTGTGCACGTGCTGGTGAGAAAGGGCATGCGAGTCCATGGCAAAGCGCTCTCCACACACTGGGCTGGGGACGGGACGGTCGCCGGCGTGCACCCGCTGGTGTGACAGCAGCCTGGTGGAGCGGTTGAAGCCCTTGCCGCACTGGGTACAGGTGTAGGGGCGCTTGACGGTGTGTGTGCGCTGGTGCTTCAGCAGGCTACTGTTGCTGACGAAGCCCTTGCCGCACTGGGCACAGGTATAGGGACGCTCGCCGGTGTGCGTGCGCAGGTGCTGCATCAGGTTGTTGGAGCGGTTGAAGCCCTTGCCGCACTGGGCGCAGGTGTAGGGACGCTCGCCGGTGTGGGTGCCCTGGTGTTTATCAGGCGGCTGGAGCTGGTGAAGCTCTTGCAGCACTGGGCACAGGTGTAGGGGCGCTCACCGGTGTGGGAGCGCTGGTGCACCAGCAGGCTGCTGGAGTAGCCAAAGCCCTTGCCGCACTGGGCACAGGTGTAGGGGCGCTCGCCAGTGTGGGAGCGCAGATGCACCAGCAGGCTGCCTTTGCTGATGAAGCCCTTGCCGCACTCGCTGCAGGTGTAGGGCCGCTCCCGGTGTGCAGACGCCTGTGCATCTTCAGTCCCCGCGACGACTTGAAGCCTTTGCCACAGTCGGAGCAGGTGAAGGGCCGTTCACTGCTGTGCACCTGCTGGTGCTCCCACAGGCTCGACAACCGAGCAAAGCTCTTGCCACAGGTGGGGCAGGGATTGGGCTTCTCGCCCGTGTGCACCCGCCGGTGGATCTCCAGCTTACTCGGGCTCTGCCAGGCCTTGCCACACACATCACACTCATAACGCTTCCCATTATTGTGCCCCGTCATGTGGTCCTCCACCGAAGCTCAGCTCCTCCAAGATCAGCCCGCACACGAGCAGATGGGGGCTCACCGGCACCCTGGCTGTCCTCTAATGGCCGCTCACGTCCCCGTTTCTCCGTCCACAGCAACGGCTCCTAAACCCTGCAGGAGGGGAATACAGAAGGTCAACAAACTGGCAAACGGGACATTACTAATGCGTGAACAATACTAGTGCTTGAAGGGGCGGGGGAAGGGCAGGGGGTGAAAGGGGGATGGAGAGGAGGGGGTGAAGGGGAGGGGAGCAAGGAGTGGAGAGGTGGCGAGGAGGCAAGTGGGGAAGGGGAGAGTGGGGTGGAAGAGGGGTTCGGGGGAGAAGCGAGGGGGATGGGTGAGGAGGGGGCTCGGGGGAGAAGCGAGGGGGATGGGTGAGGAAGAAGGGGGTGGTACTGCCCCATTACGTAACCCCGCCCTGTCTCATTACGTACCCCCGCACTGCCCCGTTTCGTATCCCCGCCCTGGCCCGTAAAGTACCCCCTCCCTGCCCCGTGACGTACCGCCCTGCGTCATGACGTTCCCCCGCCCTGCACCGTGACGTACCCCCGCCCCCTAACATGCACAGCGTGCACGACCGGCGACCTGACGTCACGGTGGGACTGCCGGCAACGCCCCGCCAGCGTTTGTGGGGAACGTGCATCGGTTACACCGCAGCCTCCCGCCGCCAAGTTAACGCTGCAGTCGGAGGACCAGAGACGCTGCGCCGCGGCCTCTCGCCGCCAGAAGGGCGCTGCAGACGGAGGACCAGTGGGTGCCCAGACTCACTCACTGACATCCCCCTCCGACCGCACGCCTCGGGTTCCGGCTCCTCGGGTAGCCGGCCACAGTATCGCCCTCGGGGAGGGAGGATGGGGAGGGGTAAGGACGCGGGGCCGAGCGGCGGCTGTCCCCACCTGAGCTCCCGGCGCTGAGCATAGGCCCCGCCTCTTCGTCACACGTCACAAAGGACCAGGTCCCGCCTGCTCCTTACGTCACAAAGGAACAGGTCCCCGCCCCTCGGACGGACAGCACCTCCGCCAATCGGAGCCGCCCATCCCGCGCAAGTAACGGTTGCCACGGCGCGTCCGGCCCCGCCCCGTGGCTCCTACATCACATGGGGGGGGCGGGGGAATAATCACAGCAGCTGCAGAGGCCGCAAACCTGAGATAAACACTCAAGGGGGGGCCTGACTACAAAATACTGCTGTAACTCAGCGGGACGGGCAGGAATAGGCGACGTTTCATGGTCCAGACCCTTCCTCGGACTGAGAGTCGCAGGAGAGATGTAGACGGTGATGTGGAGTGAAAAGCTGTTACATAGAAACATAGACAATGGGTGCAGGAGTAGCCACTCAGCCCTTCGAGCCAACACCGCCATCCAATGTGATCACGGCTGATCATCCACAAACAGTACCCCGTTCCTGGCTTCTCCCTATATCCCTGGCTCTGCTATCTTTAAGAGCTCTATCTAGTTCTCTCTTGAAAGTATCCAGAGAACCGGCCTCCTCCACCCTCTGAGGCAGAGAATGCCACAGAATAACAACTGCCTGTGTGAAAACGTTTTCCTCATCTCCGTTCTAAATGGCTTACCCCTTATTCTTAAACTATGGCCCCTGGTTCTGAACTCCCCCAACATCGGGATCATGTTACCTGCCTCTAGCAAAGTGTGTCCAGGTTCAGCTCCTGAAGGACCGTATTGGGGCACTGGAGGAGCAGCTGGATGACTTCAGGATCATTCGGGAAAATCCTGGACAGAACCTACAGTAAGATCGTTACACCGAAGATATCCGAAGAGAGAAGGGACAGGTCTGCGAGTCAAAAGGTGACGCTGAGGCAAAACCGAAGAGACAGACGCCAGGCAGAACCGTGGTAGTCGGGGACAGACAGGGGTTTCTGCGGCAACAAGTGGGAGTCAAGGATGGTGTGTTGCCTCATTGTCGGCACAAATGACGTCGGGAAGAAGAGGAAAGACATTCTACAGCGTGACTTCAGAGAACTCGGAAGCGGCTGAAAAGTAGGACCTCCAGGTTGGTTATCTCCGGTTTGCTTCCAGTTCCTCGTGCTGGTGAGGGAAGCAACAGAGAGATAGAGGATGTCAATGTGTGGCTGAGGAGCTGGTGCAGGGAGCAGTGATTTAGATTCTTAGACCACTGGGATCTGCTTTGGGGGAAGGGCGAATTGTACAAAAAGGATGGGATGCACCTTAACAGGTGGTGGAAGAACAATGGCAGGTATTTCTGGGATTAATACAGAAGGTGCAGGGTTGGTTCATCCCAAAGAGGAACAAAGATTACAAGGGGAGTAAGGGGCGACCGTGGCTGACAAGGGCAGTCATGGACTGGATAAAAATAAAAGAAGTACAAACATAGCAAAGATGAGCGAGAAGCAAGAGGATTGGGTAACTTTTAAAGAGCAAC
>JAXLNO010004985.1:235810-339517 GCA_038087875.1 Malacoraja senta
AATGGGAGGGAGAGTTGAAGTGCTGAGCAACCGGCAGATCATGTTGGTAGTACCAACTGGGCGGAGGTGTTCAGCGAAATGATCGCCGAGCCTGCGCTTGGTCTCGCCGATGTGGAGAAGTTGACACCTGGAACAGCGGTTGCAGTAGATGAGGCTGGAGGAAGTGCAGGTGAACCTCTTCCTCACCTGGAAAGACTGCTTGGATCATTGGATGGAGTCGAGGGGGGGGGGGTGTAAAGCGAACAGTATAGCATTTCCTGCGGTTGCAAGGGAAAGTGCCAGGAAGGGGGTGGTTTGTGTGGGAAGTGACGAATTGACCGGGGAGTTACGAAGGGAGCGGTCTCTGCGGAAAGCAGACAGTGGAGGAGATGGGAAGATGTGGCCAGTGGTGGGATCCCGTTGGAGGTGGCGAAAATATCAGAGGATTATTTGTTGTATGTGACGGCTGGTAGGGTGGAAGGTGAGGACAAGGGAGACTCTGCCCTTGTTACGAGTGGGGGGATGGGGAGTGAGAGCAGAGTTACGGGGTCTAGAACAGACCCTGGTGAGAGTCTCATTTATAGTAGAAGAGGGCAACCCCCGTTCCCTGAAGAATGAGGACATCTCCGATGCCCTGGTGTGGAATACTTCATCCTGGGTGTAGATGCGGCGTAGACGGAGGAATTGGGCGTAGGGTATGGAGTCCTTACAGGAAGCAGGGTGGGAAGAAGTGTAGTCTAGATAGCCATGGGAGTCAGTGGGTTTATAGTGGATGTCGGTCAGCAGTCTATCACCTGCGATGGAGATAGTGATGTCTAGAAATAGTAGGGAAATGTCGGAAATGGTCCAGGTGTATTTGAGTGCCGGATGGAAGTTAGTGGTGAAATGGATGAAGTCATTGAGTTGTGTGTGGGTGCAGGAGGTAGCACCAATGCAGTCGTCGATGTAGCGGAGGTAGAGTTTGGGGATAGGGCCCTGGTATGACTTGAACAAAGATTGTTCGACGTACCCTACAAGGAGGCAGGCATAGCTAGAGCCCATGCGCGTGCCCATAGCTACGCCTTGTATTTGGAGCAAATGGGAGGATTCAAACAAAAGGTTGTTAAGGGTAAGGACCAGGTCCGCTAGACAGAGGAGCGTATCAGTAGAAGGGGATTGGTTGGTTCTGCGGTCGAGGAAGAAACGGAGGGCTTTAAGACCCTCCTGGTGGTGATGGAGGTGTAGAGTAACTGGACATTCTTGGTGAAGATGAGGGAATGGGGGCCTAGAAAACGAAAGTCCTGGAGCAGACGAAGAGCGTGTGAGATGTCTTGAACATAGGTAAGGAGGGTTTTAACCAGGGTGATAGGATGGAGTCGAGGTATGTGGAAATAAGGTCGGTAGGACACGAACAGGCAGAAACAATGGGTCTGCCAGGACAGTCAAGTTTGTGGATTTTGGGGAGAAGGTAAAATCGGGCCATGCGGGGCTGGGGAACGATGAGGCTGGAGGCTTGGGAGGGCAGGGAGTCGGACACCTCTGCTCGGTTCGCATTAACCTACCTGATCTCCCGATGGCTCAGCACTTCAACTCCCCCTCCCATTCAGAATCCGGCCTTTCTGTTCTGGGCCTCCTCCATGGCCAAAGTGAGGACAACCATAAATTGGAGGAGCAGCACCTCATATTTCGCATGGGCAGTTTCCACCCCAGCGATATGAACATTGACCTCTAATTTCAGATAGTCCCTGCTTTATCCCCCCCTTCTCAGCTCTCCCTCTGCCCACTGTCTCCGCCTCTTCCTTTCTTCCTCCCGCCCCCCCACCCTCACATCAGTCTGAAGAAGGGTCTTGTCTCTTTATTTCTCTGGTGATATGTGCTCCTAAATCTGTAATGTTAGCGGATTCATCGGGAATGTATGTGCAGCATTCACACCCTATAATAGCACAAGTCCCTCCTATTATCCTATAGGGCTATAGGGCAAAGTGCAACCATTTCAGCCATCGTGGATGAGAGGGCCTTTTACTTGCAGGTAAAGGCGTTCACAGTTTCATTAACCAATTTCTCCAATCCAGAGGTCATATTAATCAATTCCCGCGATAGACAGGCTGTCCCTTACAGTGGGAAAGCAATCATCCAGAATTGCTCTGACTCAGATATACTTCACTTAGCCCTCATCGGGAATCTACAATTCAGTTAGATGTTACACAGCTCTCATGTGAGGGACAACAAAGGCCAAATAACAGCATCCCCTTCAGTTGTAGGTTGGTCTGATAACCTTTCCCAGTTCTTCTCATCCCCAGGTACATATGAGGTAACCATGGGTATGCCCAGAATGCACATACAAAATACGTCCCATTTATTGGACTCAGTGGCCACTAGCACTAACCTAGGTGCAGGTGCTGTTCCTCAAGTATACTCCGTCGCTTCTTTTGTCACAATAACAGGTAGTATTAACTGGGCTCTGGGGCTATTCACTAATTTAAGCCATGGTATTTCCCAAATCCTGGTCTCATTTACCTTCCATCCTGGCTTAAAAGGGGCCGTGTACCATCCTTTAAATATGGGTCCTTGAGTTTGCCGTTCTGAAGGCACCCATTAGTTGCTGTTTTATTGCGAAAACAGTGTAAGGCCAGAATCTCAGTAAGGTTACGGGGTATTGTCAAGAGGGATGTGCGTACACGACCAGCATACACTTATTATCACGAAGGGCAAATTCAAAACTCATAATAAACAAATTATTCCCCAAGTCCAGTCCATCTGAGCCAACCCCAGAATTAAAAAAGAGGGTCAATAGCCCCATTGTCCTTCCTTGGTTCTCTGAACCATTTACAGTCAATCAGATGTATCCTCTTCGCGGCATTTGATGTTGTTGGTAGCCCCTTGTACAGTCCCTTTCAACACAGTCCCGATTTCTTCTGATCCCAGTGCCATATCAGTACTTAGTCTGATAGTGTGGACTCGTCCCTATGTTCAATGGATAGTAGCATCTGTGACTCTCATATCTGGGAATGCAGACCTGGCAAGGCATGGGTTAATTGCTATGCATACATAATTAATTCATCGCTGAGGACCTGTAGGTAAATTTATAATTTCACAGCTTATCCTGTAATCAATTCAAAAGGTGTTCACCCTGTCTCTCTCGCTGGGGTTGTTCTGAACCATCAAAATAGCTGAATACCTTAACCCATTCCTGTTCAGTCTCAGTCAAGACTTTACTTAAACTTTTTAGTGTCCTATTCATTCCCTCCACCAATCCAAAGCGCTGCAATTAGTGGGAGATATGAAACCACTCTTTAACTAATGACAAGACAGAGTCCCCTTCATCACCTTTCCCGTGAAACATTTACCCTGATCAATATGAAGAGGGACCCCCCCCTTTACCTCTTTGACTGGGAGTACAAGGTACCACATAAGAGATTAGGTTACAAACTTAAATCACACGGTATTGGGGGTTCAGTATTGATGTGGATAGAGAACTGGCTGGCAAACAGGAAGCAAAGAGTAGGAGTAAACGGGTCCTTTTCACAATGGCAGGCAGTGACTAGTGGGGTACCGCAAGGCTCAGTGCTGGGACCCCAGCTATTTACAATTTATATTAATGAACTGGATGAGGGAATTGAAAGCAACATCTCCAAGTTTGCGGATGACACTAAGCCGGGGGGCAGTGTTAGCTGTGAGGAGGATGCTAGGAGACTGCAAGGTGACTTGGATAGGCTGGGTGAGTGGGCAAATGTTTGGCAGATGCAGTATAATGTGGATAAATGTGAGGTTATCCACTTTGGTGGCAAAAACGGGAAGGCAGACTATTATCTAAATGGTGGCCGATTAGGAAATGGGGAGATGCAGCGAGACCTGGGTATCATGGTACACCAGTTATTGAAAGTAGGCATGCAGGTGCAGCAGGCAGTGAAGAAAGCGAATGGTATGTTGGCTTTCATAGCAAGAGGATTTGAGTATAGGAGCAGGAAGGTTCTATTGCAGTTGTACGGGGTCTTGGTGGGACCACACCTGGAGTATTGCGTACAGTTTTGGTCTCCAAATCTGAGGAAGGACATTATAGCCATAGAGGGAGTGCAGAGAAGGTTCACCAGACTGATTCCTGGGATGTCAGGACTTTCATATGAAGAAAGACTGGATAGACTTGGCTTATACTCGCTAGAATTTAGGAGATTGAGAGGGGAACTTATAGAAACGTACACAATTCTTATGGGGTTGGACAGGCTAGATGCAGGAAGATTGTTCCCGATGTTGGGGAAGTCCAGGACAAGGGGTCACAGCTTAAGGATAAGGGGGAAATCCATTAAGATCGAGATGAGGAAAAACTTTTTCACACAGAGAGTGGTGAATCTCTGGAACTCTCTGCCACAGAGGGTAGTTGAGGCCAGTTCATTGGCTATATTTAAGAGGGAGTTAGATGTGGCCCTTGTGGCTAAATGGATCAGGGGATATGGAGAGAAGGCAGGTATGGGATACTGAGTTGGATGATCAGCCCTGATCATATTGAATGGCGGTGCAGGCTCGAAGGGCCGAATGGCCTACTCCTGCACCTATTTTCTATGTATCTATATGTTTCTATGTACCGTTACCCAATAGTTAAAGCAATCAAGTACATGTATGTACTTTTGAGCTTTTCATTCCTTATGGGCACTTTGCCCCTGGCTATCTTCAGCCAAATAATCCACTTGAGCCTATAAAAAGATTTGAAAATCGGCGCTTTATATACCCGCATTACCGGGTGTCCCCAGCGTCATGCCCCGACCGCGCCGTGAAAGCCTCTTTTCAGTATGTCGCCGAAAATGTCGCCGAAGTGACAGGCCCTTCAATCTACGCTTTATTTACATCTCCTCTCATCCTTCTAAATTCCACAGAGCACGTCCAACTTGCTCATCCTTTCTTTTTGACATGGAATTAGCTTGACCCGAAATGTCATCCTGAAATGCTGCCTGATCCACTTTTTTTAAACCAGCAAGTTAACTTAATTTTTCAACTACAAGGACACACAGAACCACTTGCACAGCTCCATTCTAAAGTTTAAATATTCTTATCTTCTATTCTTCCTCCCTAAATGAAAAAATATATGTTTTCCTACATTATGCTCCAACTGCCAAATTCTGTGTCAGTCAACCTGCACTCAACAATTTGATGTCATCACCACTTACTAACAATTTTGACTATAAAATCTTTTGCTCTTTTTTTAAATCCAAATTTATAACATGGATGATCAATAACTGATCTGCTAGCACTCGCTCTTGTGGCACAAGTGGTATTCTGGAACCTTGAAAACAGTCTCTTTAAGAATAAGGGGTAGGCCATTTAGGACTGAGATATTGGCTTATCCATCTCATCTAACACATGGTCAGTGTGGCATCCAAGTCTCATTTTGAACTCAATTCAAAAGATAAGAAATAGGAAGAAAACAAACTTAAAACACCAATAAGAGTAAACAAACAACGTACATTTTTTCATCTCTATTGAAAGTTAAGAGAAAATAAAGAATAAATTCAATTTTCATTGATTGCTAACGTATTCGCAAAGAACAAAGGTAAATAAAATAATCTTGTGTGGCTCCACCTCCACACAACTACTGACTTCCGTGGTGGAATCAATGGCACAGCCGTTTCCATAGTCAGTGCACATAGAGGCGTTCCTCTATAATTCCTAAACCTCCCTCATATGTCTGACAAGACCGTTCTGTCTAATTCTTAAAACAAGTTAGTTTCTGCAAAGGATTTCTTACGTAAAAGAGCAAAAGCTCATTAAATGACATCCTATTTTATCTGAATTATAGGATTAATTCAACATTCACCAGAACCGGTTTCACAAACACATAACAATCTTTAAACTTACATTAATACCTTTTTTTTCTGTGACAATCACTCACAAGTAGCCACACCTCATGCAATATGCTAAATCTCACATATATTCACACATTAAAACAATAAAATTCTCATTAAAAAATAAAACAGTTATACACACCTCAAGGAAATCATTCTAACTCTTAAAACTTAGATGCACCCAAATATGTTCATAAGCTTGCCCACCATTTCACACATTTACTGAATTAACATGGAATTTTCACATAGAAAAATGGGCAACACAATTTCAGAGTGTATCTCTATTAGAAACATAGAAAAATAGGTGCAGGAGGAGGCAATTCAGCCCTTCGAGCTAGCACCGCCATTCATTGTGATCATGGCTGATCGTCCCCAATCAATAACCCGTGCCTGCCTTCTCCCCATATCTCTTGATTCCACTAGCCCCTAGAGCTCTATCTAACTCTCTCTTAAATCCATCCAGTGATTTGGCCTCCACTGCCCTCTGTGGCAGGGAATTCCATAAATTCACAACTCTCTGGGTGAATTTATTTTTTCTTACATCATCTTAAATGGCTTCACCTTTATCCTAAGATTGTGGATCCTGGTTATGACGCCCAATATCGGGCACATTTTTCCTGCATCTAGCTTGTCCAGTCCTTTTAGAATTTTTATGTTTCTATAAGTATCCCTTATCCTTCTAAACTCCAGTGAATACAAGCCTAGTCTTTTCAATCTTTCCTCATATGACAGTCCCGCCATCCCAGGGATCAATCACGCGAACCTACATTGCACTGCCTCAATCACAAGGATGTCCTTCCTCATGATTATTTTCCCTTCTTACCAGTATGCCTAAGGGAGTGTTTTTTAAAAGAAAATACCAGGCAGACAAATATCAATTACACAAACTTGTCCAAGAGGGGTGTGAGCCAGGGTCCCGTGGTGGAATCAATGGCACAGCCGTTTCCATAGTCAGTGCACATAGAGGCGTTCCTCTATAATTCCTAAACCTCCCTCATATGTCTGACAAGACCGTTCTGTCTACGAGAATCTTTGATTCTATCGGGACCAATCTACAAAATTCGCAAGCTAGGACATTCCCCTGGAGACTTTGTCATGGCCACTCATATGGGTATTGAACTTAATAATGGCTAGGTGGACTGGGAAGGCTGAGACTAGTGTAGTGGTCAGCGGTGTCTTTAAGTTGTGAAAGTCTTCTTCTTGTTGGAATGAGAGAGTTAAAATGAAAAAGAATTAACCAAGCCCACAAAACCCTCATCTGCTAGGAATGGGCGGGCCGGTATGATTCAGAATGGGATGGTCCAATTCCCTGTCAAACAGGATGCTGGGCGCAGTGATCCAGATTGTGATTGGTCAGACTCCCTGTCATTCAGGATCTTGCCACGACCTACAACCATTTGGTTACTCACAAACGCTCTTCTCTGTCTTTCTCTCTCCAGCAGAGGCGAGCTCTGTGCCAAAAGTGATTCAAAGTTCGAAGGCAAGTTTGTTTCAAATTGTACAGGCTGCTGGCTTGTGAGTTAAAGTTCTTGAGCAGCCCCAATTCTCATGCTTTTTTTCTCTTCCAATCTTCTTTAATTTATCAGCTGTTTCTCTCTGGTCATCTGCGTTGTTTAACTCTCTCACTGCTGTATTCAATTACTGCTCCTTCCTCTTCTGCCTCAGCCCTTTTCCTTCTTTCTCATCTGCCTTTTCAGTCTCCGAGTTGCTATCAGTATCATTTTCGTCTAGGGGTGTCCTTTCCTGTATGGGTGCTGGAGCCTCCCCCCTCCCTGCGGGATGTTGTATGGTGGAGGTAGTCTACACTATTCCCGACTTTATTCCTTCATTCCCCTCATCGATAAACAGGGTCGCCATGTCAGACAATGCATCTCTAAAGGACTAACTCTTACCGCGTTTATTCTAAACCATTAATTGCTTGTTTTCTGAACTCTTCTTATCAGCGCTTTCTCCCTCTACCTTGGCCATTTTCACCTTGGAATTGATTGTAGACTTTAGGAGAGCTCCCCTTCCCCTCACCCCACTCATCATCAACAACACCACAGCCATATCTGTGGAGTCTTTTACGTTCCTGGGAACCATCATCTCCAAGGACCTTAAGTGGAGGGCTACCATCGACTCTACAGTCAAAAAGGCACACAGAGGATGTTCTTCCTGCAGCAGCTGAGGAAGCACAATCTGCCACAGGCAATGATGGTCCAATTCTATACAGCCATCGTAGAGTCTGTTCTCACCTTCTCCATCATGGTCTGGCTTGGCTCAGCCACCAAGCACAACACCCGGAGGCTGCAGCGAATCGTCCAATCAGCTGAGAAGCTTGTTGGCTGCAACCTTCCGTCCATTGATGAACTGTACACTGCAAGAGCCAGGAAGTGAGCGGGTAAGATCATCTCTGACCCCTCTCACCCTGGCCACAAACTCTTTGAATCACTTCCCTCTGTAAAGCGACTCCGGACTGTCAAAGCTGCCACAGCCAGACATAAAAACAGCTTTTTTTCCACGAGTAGTAACGCTACTCAATAACCAAAAATCTGCGGCTTCCTTTTGCTCTGGTATTTTATTTAATTCACATGTTTAATCAATAATGTTTTTCTTATTAATGTTTAATGTTTTATGTATCATTCTTTACTGTCACTGTATGTATGTCATGTTGTCACTTGCGGGCGGAGAACCAAGGCAAATTCCTTATATGTGAATACTTGGCCAATAAACTTATTCATTCATTCATTTTCCCTTGTTCCTCTGCCCACTGGCATTCTAGCTGTAACACTTTCCATCCTTTCAGTGCCATCCTTGTTCCTTAACTCTATCCCGCTCTCCTCACACTTCTTCTCTGTCTCCACTTTCCATTCCTCAATTCTCTTTTTCCATTTTTTTCCTGCGTCTCTTTCCCTTATCAACATCTCTGCTCTTTTAATCGCCTCTACATTCCATGTTCTATCTACTGGCCAGGATTCATGTCCTAAACGTTTGGTGAGCTTATAACTTAATATTCTTCAGGAGATCAGTCTCAACGGATCCGACTAGTGCACTTTTTTCTCCCCATGCGATCCCGGTCAAACTACGGCATCTTACTCAGTCGTCCGTTGATGGTCCCAGCGAAATCCTGCTAACTACACCAATGTTAAGGTTCATATCTTAAAACAGACAACTCACAATAAGTTAGATAAACCAACACAAGCTTTACTGATCATTTAGCCGGCGAGAGTGCCAGGGAATACAAAGTCAAGTATGCAACACATACTTAACCCTCCTGGGCCATCACCCAAATGAACAAAGACATACAGCATATTTTTATAGTATTTTGGAAACGTAGTCACATGTTTATACAGCGTTGGAGCAATGACGTCTAACACATCAATCACAGAGTAAACCCATTCAAAGCATCTTGTCACTAACACAATACTTCTCATGGTTATATGGTTATATCGATCACAAACTTTAGTTACGAAACCCCCAAACAACAGGAACTTAGTCAAAGGTCTATCATCTGTAGTACCTTCTTAACAATGTAACAATCAATTACCCACAGAAGTTCCTGTTTACAGAGACCCAACTCCAAATTAAACACATCCTCTCTCAAGGCTTCTGTTTACAGAAGCCAGCACCTTCTCAGGAAACACATCCTCTCCCACCATTGTCAATATCTTTTGCTTGGGCACAACAGGAAGCAGTTTGAATGCAGTTTGAATGCTGGCCTCCAATTTCTGATCACCCAGCTCATCTACAGCACAGAATTACAAAGCTTCAGAACCCAAAACCCAAAGAAGTCAAATTAATCTTTACTTAATAAAATACCTTACATTATAATTTATATTATATAACTAGGATATTATCAGAACCAGGGGCCATCATTTAAGAATAAGGGGCAGGTCATTTAGCATTGAGATGAGAAAAAACATTTTCACCCAGAGTTGTGTATCTGTGGAATTCCCTGCCACAGAAGGCAGTGGAGGCCAATTCAATTCAATAACATATACATCCCACCACAGCGGAATCCACATTACTCACTGTGATGGAAGGTAATAAAGTTCAATCATCTTCCTCGTTTGTTCACCCGTGGTCGGGGCTGTTGAACCCTCCGCAGTCGCAGTTGCCGACGGTCCAATGTCCGAAGTCCTGGCGTCGGTATGACGAAACTCCGGCGTCGGGAAGGATTGGAATACTCCACAGCATGGAGCACCCGAGTCGGCCCCTTCTTACCGGAGACCACGGGCTTCACGGTTTTAAAGTCCACAGGCCCCGAGGTTGGAGCTCCTCATGGGCGATCCTCGGCAAAGGAGAAAAATCGCATCTCCGGGAATCACATTTCCCACAATCCCCCCCCCCCCCATGTAAAACAAACCTAGAAACACTAAAACATACTTTTAAAACATACTTAAAATACGGGAAGCAGTGACTCCGGAATAATCCTGACTGCTTTCGCCAGCGAGAAGAAAACAGAGGAATGACGAAGAGATGGCCCACGAGGGAGAGGGGGGATGTCCGTTTAATTTGGAGAATTCAATGTTCATGTCATTGGGCTGTAAGTTTTGAGGTGCTGTCCCTCCAGTTTGCGTGTTACCTCACTCTGGCAATGGAGGAGACCCAGGGCAGAAAGACCAGTGTGGGAGTGGGAAGGAGAATTAAATTGGATGGCAACCGGGAGATCCAGCAGGCCTTGGCGGACGGAGCGCAAGTGCAGGATGAAATGCACGCCTAGTCCAGATACAAGAAACAGCAGATAGTTGCTAGTTTACAAAAAGAGACACAATTTCCTGGAGTAACTTGCATCACTGGAGAGCATGGACAGGCAGCAATCAAGGTCAGGGCCGTTCTGCAGACTGCTTGGTGTGGGGGGTGGAGAAAGTGGGAAAGGAGAGGTGGGAGTGGTCGCCTTAGTTTCCCTTCCCTCTACAGATGCGGCCTGACCCACTGAGTTCCTCCACCGCTTTAGAGGGAATGGACAGACGACGTTTTGAGTCAGGACCCTTCTTCAGACTGATTGGAGAGGGTGGGGGGAGGAAGCTGGAAAAGAGAGCTTGGGGCTGGACAAAGCCTGGCAAGTGATAGGTGGACACAAAATGTTGGAGTAACTCAGCGGGACAGGCAGCATCTCTAGAGAGAAGGAATGGGTGATGTTTCAGGTTGACACCCTTCAGAAGAGATAGGTGGATATAGGTGAGGGAGACATAAGAAACTACAGATGCTGGAATCTTGCACAGAACACAATTTAGTTTGATGCACAGAATCTCTTGGCCAGAGTGGGGGATTCGAGAACCAGAGGACATGGGTTCAAGGTGAAGGGGAAATGATTTTATAGGAATCTGAGGGGTAACATTTCAACAGAGGGTGATGAGTGTGTGGAACAAGCTGCCAGAGGAGGTAGTTGTGGCTGGGACTATCCCAACATTTAAGAAACAGTTATAGACAGTTACATGGATAGGACAAGTTTGGAGGGATATGGACCAAATGCAGGCAGGTGGGACTAGTCTAGCCGGGACATGTTGATCGGTATGGGCAAGTTGGGCCGAAGGCCCTATTTCCACACTGTATCATTCTATGACTCTAACATGAAGTGCTGCAGTAACTCAGCAGGTCAGGCAGCATCTGTGGAGAACATGGATAAGTAACGTTTCACAGAGTGCTGGAGTAACTCGGCGGGTCAGGCAGCAACTGTGGGGAACATGGATAGGTGACATTTCGGGTCAGGACCCTTCTTCAGACTGATACTACGTTAACAGATGAGGGGGTGATCGGCAGATGAGTGAACTGACAGAGTCGTGAGAAAACAAGGAGATAAAAGGATGTCAGATAAGGAGAGAGGAATGTATATGTGCAGCTTTAAAGGACAATGGAATAAAGGGAAGGCCATTTAAGGTTGAGGTGAGAAAAAACTTTTTCACCCAGAGAGTTGTGAATTGGTGGAATTCCCTGCTGCAGAGGGCAGTGGAGGCCAAATCACTGGATGGATTTAAGAGAGTTAGATAGAGCTCTTGGGGATAGTGGAATCAGGGGATATGGGGAGAAGGCAGGCACGGGTTATTGATTGGGGATGATCAGCCATAATCACAATGAATGGCGGTGCTGGCTCGAAGGGCTGAATGGCCTCCTCCTACACCTATTTTCTATGTTTTTATGTATTTTTATGGTCAGGTAGCATTTGGAGTATTGCTTACATTTGTGGTCACTCCATTACAGGACTGATGTGGAGGCTTTGGCGGAAGGTGCAGAGATGGTTAACCTGAATGGTTAAAAAACAATGAACTGCAGATGCTGGTTTACAAAAAAGGACACAAAATGCTGGAGTAACTCAGCGGGAGAGGCAGCATATCTGCAGCATTTCGGGCCATTCCATTCAGCGCCTATCCACGTGGCGGTGTGCCAGCAGGCTGGAGGAACGGGCAAAGGCCTTGCCACAGAGCAGGCAGGTGAAGAGGCGCTGGCCAGTGTGGTCAAGGCGGGTGAAGCCTTTACCACAGGAAGGGTAGGGGAAGGGATGCTGTGGGTACGCTGGTGCTGCCACAGGCTTGACATGCGGGTGAAACCCTTCCCACACTCAGCGCACACAAGGGGTCTCTCGCTGCTGTATACCCACTGGTGCTCCCGCAGCCCCCATTCTCTCTTGTCACAGTGGGGGCAGCTGCTCGCCGGCGTGGGTCCGCCGGTGCTGCCGCAACCCCCGCGAGCTGTCAAACGCCTCACCACAGTACAGGCAGTCGTAGGGCTGGCCACTGGTGTGCACTTGCTGGTGAGACAGGGCGTGGGTGGCCATGGCAAAGCGCTCTCCACACACTGGGCTGGGGACGGGACGGTCGCCGGCATGCACCCACTGGTGGGACAGTAGCCTGGTGGAGCGGGTGAAGCCCTTGCCGCACTGGACACAGATGTAGGGGCGCTCGCCGATGTGGGTGCGCTGGTGCTCCAGCAGGCTGCTGGATTGCGTGAAGCCCTTGCCACACTGGGTGCAGGTGTAGGGACGCTCACCGGTGTGGATGCGCTGGTGCACCAGCCGGCTGCTGGATTGGGTGAAGCCCTTGCCGCACTGGGCGCAGGTGTAGGGGCGCTCGCCGGTGTGGGTGCGCTGGTGCACCAGCAGGATTTGGGGCTGGGTGAAGCCCTTGCCACAGTCGCTGCAGGTGTAGGGGCGCTCCCCGCTGTGGGTGCGCTGGTGGAACAGCAGGCTTTGCGACTGGATGAAGCTCTTGCCGCAGTCGCTGCAAGCGTAGGGCCGCTCCCCGGTGTGCAAGTGCCTGTGCACCTTCAGGTGCTTGGATGACTTGAAGCCTTTGCCGCAGTTGGAGCAGGTGAAGGGCCGCTCACTGCTGTGCACCCACTGGTGCTCCCGCAGCCCTGACAACCGGGTACAGCTCTTGCCACAGGTGGGGCAGGCATAGGGCTTCTCACCCGTGTGCACCCGCCGGTGGATCTCCAGCTGGCTCGGGCTCCGGCAGGCCTTGCTACACACGTCGCACTCATAAAGCTTCTCCTTGTTTGCCCCGTCATGTGGTCCTCCATGAAGCTCAGTTCCTCGAAGCTCAGCCCACACACTGAGCAGATGGGGGGCTCACCGGCACCCTGGCCATCTTCAATGGCCGCTCACATCCCCGTCTTTCCGTCCACAGCAATGGCTCCTAAACCCTGCAGGAGTGGAACACAGAGGGTCAACAAGCTGGCAAACAGGAAATTACTAACACATGAACATTACTAGTGCTTGAAGGGGCAGGGGGGGGATGGCAGGGGGGGATGGGGGCAGGGTGAAGGGTAATGGAGAGATGGGGATGAAGTGACGGGGTGAGGGGGGGTGGGGGGCGATGGGGAGGGGGTGAAAGGGATGGAGAGGAGGGGGTGAGGGGGAGTGGAAGGGAAGTGGGGTGAAGTGAGGGGGTGAGGGGGAGTGGAAGGGAAGTGGGGTGACGGGGGGCGGGTGAAGGGGGATGGAGAGGAGGGGGTGAGGGGGAGAAAGGGGGTGGGGTGAGGAAGGGGGGCGGCCCTGCCCCGTGACGTACCCCCGCCCTGCACTGTGCCGTACCCCCGCCCTGCACCGTGCCGTACCCCCGCCCTGCCCCGTGATGTACCCCTGTCCCACACTCGCACAGCGTGCACGACCGGCGTCCTGACGTCACGGTGGGGTCTGCCTGCACCGCCCCTCCAGCGTTTGTGGAGAACGTGGATAGGGCTCTGCAGTCGGAGGACCAGAGGGCGCCCAGACTCACTCACTGAAGTCCGCCTCCACCAACACTCCTCGGGCTCCAGCTCCTCGGGTCGCCCTCGGGGAAGGAGAGGGTGGGGACGCGGGGCCGAGCGGCGGCGGCTGTTCCCACCTGAGCTCCCGGCGCTGAGCGGAGGCCCCGCCTCTTCGTCTCGCGTCACAAAGGACCAGGTCCCACCCCCTCCTTGCGTCCGACCAATCAGAGCCGCATCCCCGCCCCTCGGACGGACAGCGCCCTCCGCCAACGGAGCCGCCCATCCAATGCTAGCAACGGTTGCCACGGCACGGCCGGCCATACCCCCGAGGCTCCTACACCACATGGGGGGGGGGGAGGGGGGGGGGTGGGGGGAGGGGGGAATGGGAAACCATCACAGCAGCTGCAGAGGCTGCAAACTGAGATAAAACCTCAAGGGGGGCCAGACAACAAAATGCTGCAGTAACTCAGCGGGACGGGCAGCATCTCTGGAGAGAAGGAATGGGCGACATTTCGAGGTCGGGACCCTTCCTCAGACTGTGAGGCGCAGGAGAGATGTAGACGGTGATGTGGAGTGAAAAGCTTTTACATAGAAACATAGACAATGAGTGCAGGAATAGGCCATTCAGCCCTTCGAGCCAGTACTGTAATCCAATATGATCACGGCTGATCATACACAAACAGTATCCCATTCCTACCTTCTCCCCATTTCCCCCGACTCCGCTATCTTTAAGAGCTCTATCTAGCTCTCTCTTGAAAGTAACTAGAGAACCGGCCTCCACCTCCCTCTGAGGCAGATAATTCCACAGACTAACAACTGCCTGTGTGAAAAAGTGTTTCCTCATCTCCGTTCTAAATGCCTTACCGCTTATTCTTAAGGTATGGCCCTTGGTTCTGAACTCCCCCAACATCGGGAACATGTTACCTGCCTCTAGCAAAGTGCGTCCAGGTTCAGCTCCTGAAGGACCGTTTTGGGGCACTGGAGAAGCAGCTGGATGACCTCGGGATCATCCGGGAAAATCCGGGACAGGGCCTACAGTAAGATCGTTACACCGAAGATACCCGAAGAGACAAGGGACAGGTCTGCGAGTCAAAAGGTGACGCTGAGGCATAACCGAAGAGACAGACGTCAGGTAGAACCGTGGTAGTTGGGGACAGACAGGGGTTTCTGCGGCAACAGGTGGGAGTCAAGGATGGTGTGTTGCCTCCCTGATGCCAGGATCCAGGATGTCACGGACCCATTGCAGAGCATCCTCAAGGGTGAAGGTGAGCAGCCGGAGGTGGTAGTGCATGTCGGCACAAATGACGTCGGGAAGAAGAGGAAAGACATTCTACAGCGTGACTTCAGAGAACTCGGAAGGCGGCTGAAAAGTAGGACCTCCAGGGTGGTTATCTCCGGTTTGCTTCCAGTTCCTCGTGCTGGTGAGGGAAGGAACAGGGAGATAGAGGATCTCAATGTGTGGCTGAGGAGCTGGTGCAGGGAGCAGGGATTTGGATTCTTAGACCAGTGGAATCTGCTTTGGGGGAAGGGCGAATTGTACAAAAATGATGGGTTGCACCTTAACAGGCGGGGGAACAACAATGGCAGGTGTTTCTGGGATTAATACAGAAGGTGCAGGATTGGTTCATATTTAAGTACAATACTCCTCCACCACCCCGGCCGCACGGCGCCCACCCATCAGCCCCACCCGAGATTGATGGTCGTGTCGCGACGGCATGATCCGGCGCAGGCCCGACCCCAGGCCCAGCTCCCCGAGCTCCGCCAACCCCAGGCCCAGTCACTGTCTCCCGGGTGCGAGGCCGCGGCCTGGCCGGAGGATTGGACCCCGCCCCCCCCCCCCCCCCGCGCCCGCCCTGATCCACCGGAGCCTCTCACTCACCGCGCCCGGCCCGGCCCGGGTACTCACGGCTCATCCCGCCCGCCCGCTGCCCGTTGCCCCGGAGACAGAGAGACCGCGCAACGCGGGGGGGAGGGAGAGGGGCATCAGCCCGGAAAGACGTCGCTGCCCCGACCGTTGCCCCGCAGGCTGCGGGGCGGCCTCAGCCCGGAAATGACGCCACGGCCAAGATGGAGCCGACCCGCACTGGACGGTGAGAGAGAGGGAGAGGGGGAGGGAGAGGGAGAGGGGGAGGGGGAGAGGGAGAGGGAGGGACAGATAGAGAGATTGTAGGGTGCGAGAGAGAAAAAGGGAGGTATCTGAGCGGTGGGAGGCTGAGAGGGGCAGGTATAAGCGGAGAGGGTCAGAGAGAGAGGGGAGACAGTCCGGGGGAGGGAGGGGGCGAGCTAGAGGCTGAGGTTAGAAAAGGGGTGAAGTGAGTAGCGGGGGGGGGGGGGCAGGGAGCAAAGGGAGGGGGGAGGGGGAGGGGGGAGGGGGGAGGGATTCAAGGGGGAGTGGGTTTGGTGCCGAGGGGGATGAATGGGGGGGCAGGGAACTGGGGGGGGGGAGAGAGGGGTCACGTGAGGCAAGGAAGGGGGTAGGGAGCCTGGTGGGGGTTCACACTGTGGGGTGCGGCGGAGGGGGGAGGGAGCAAAGGGGGGTAAGGAGCAGGCAGCCACACGGAGGAGGTCACATTGTTTGGGGGTGGGGAGGGTGATGCAGTTTAGGAAGTCAAACCAGGGCAGGATCTTCACTGTGAATGGCGGGGCACTGGGGGAATGTGTGGAGCCGAGTGATCTAGGAGTGCCAGTACGAGTTGGGCCGAAGGGCCTCTTTCCAACACTGTATCACTCTATGACACTATGGCAAAGTGCTGGAGTAACTCAGCCGGTCAGGCAGCATCTGTGGAGAAGATAGACACAAAGTGCTGGAGTAACTCAGCGCGTCAGGCAGCATCTGTGGAGAGAAAGAATGGGTGACGTTTTGGGTCGACACCCTTCTTTGGTTTAGTTTAGTTTAGAGATGCAGCTCGGAAACAATAGGTCTTTCAGCACATGGAGTCCACGCCGACCGGCAATCACCCGTACACTAACACTATCCTACGCATATTAGGGACAATTTAGCAATTTTGTGGAGGCCGATTCATCTGCAGCCCTGAACGCCTTTGAAATGTTGGAGGAAATCGCAGCACCCGGAGTAAGAACCCACGCAGGTCAAAGGGAGAACGTACAAACTCCGCACAGACAGCACCGGTAGTCAGGATCGAGCCTAGGTCTCTGGCGGTGAGGCAGCAACTGTACCGCTGCGCCAGTGTGCCGCGCAGAATTATATAATGGTTTCCTCCGCCATAAACGCACCCAATATGTGCTAGTAATGTCCTGTTTGGCGGCTTGTTGACTATCTGTTCCCCTCCTGCAGGGTTTAGGAGCCATTGATGTGGACGGAGAGACGGGGACGTGAGCGGCCATTGAGGGCGCCAGGGTGCCGGTGAGCCCCCCCATCTGCTCGGTGTGCGGGCTGAGCTTCTAGGGGCTGAGCTTCGGTGGAGGACCACATGGTGGGGCACAAGGAGAAGAAGCGTTATGAGTGCGATGTGTGTGGCAAGGCCTGCCAGAGCCCGAGCAAGCTGGAGATCCACCGACGGGTGCACACGGGAGAACGCCCCTTCGACTGCTCGGCGTGCAGCAAGTGTTTCAAGACAGCCAATGTCCTGGAGGCCCACCAGCGAGTGCACACGGGCGAGAAACCCTATGGCTGTTCCACATGCGGCAAGAGCTTTACCAGTTTGTCGGGTCTGCGGGAGCACCGGCGGGTGCACAGCAATGAGCGGCCCTTCACCTGCTCCGACTGTGGCAAAGCCTTCAAGTCGTCCAAGGAGCTGAAGGTGCACAGGTGCCTGCACACCGGGGAGCGGCCCTACATCTGCAGGGACTGCGGCAAAGGCTTCACCCAGTCCTGCAACCTGCTGGTGCACCAGCACACCCACACCGGGGTGCGGCTCTTCACCTGCAGCGACTGTGACAAGGCCTTCACCCACTCTAGCAGCCTGCTGAAGCACCAGCGCACCCACAACGGCGAGCATCCCTTCACCTGTGCCCAGTGCGGCAAGTGCTTCACCCGCAGTGACAGCCTGCTGAAGCACCAGCGCACCCACACTGGCAAGCGTCCCTACACCTGCGCCCAGTGCGGCAAGGGCTTCTTCCGCTCCGACATCCTGCTGGAGCACCAGCGCACCCACACCGGCGAGCGCCCCTACACCTGTGCCCAGTGTGGTAAGGGCTTCACCAGATCCAGTAACCTGCTGAAGCACCAGCGCACCCACACCGTCAAGCACCCCTACACCTGCACCCAGTGCAGCAAGGGCTTCACCCGCTCCTCCAGGCTGCTGGAGCACCAGCAGGTACACGCCGGCGATTGTCCCGTTCCCAGCCCGGAGTGTGGAGAGCGCTTTGACATGGCCTCCCACGTCTTGTCTCAACAGCACGTGCACACCAGTGGCCAGCCCTACGACTGCCCGTACTGTGGCGAGTCGTTTGATAGCTCGCGGGGGTTGCGGCAGCACCGGCGGGCCCACGCCGGTGAGCAGCTGCTCCCACTGTGACAAGAGAGCATGGGGGCTGCGGGAGCATCAGCGGATACACACCAGAGAGAGACCCTTTGTGTGCGCTGAGTGTGGCAAGGGTTTCACCTGCATGTCCAGCCTGTGGCAGCACCGGCATACCCACAGCGGTGAGCGTCCCTTCCCCTGCCCGTCCTGTCGTTGGGGCTTCACCCACCTTGACCACCTGCTGGAGCACCAACGAGTCCACACCGTCCAGCGCCCCTTCACCTGCCCACTCTGTGGCAAGGCCTTTGCCCGCTCCTCCAGCCTGCTGGCACACCACCACGTGAATAGGCGCTATTTAGGTAGACACAAAATGCTGGAATGAATGGATAACGTTTCTGGTCAAGACCCTCCTCAGTCTCGACCTGAAATGTCACCCATTCCTTCTCTCCAGAAAAGCTGCCTCTCCCTCTGAGTTACTCCAGCAATTTGTGTCTTTTTTTGTAAACCAGCACCTGCAGTTCCTTGTTTTTAAACCATTCTGGTTAATCACCTCTGCACCTTCCCCAAAGCCTCCACATCAGTCCTGTAATAGAGTGACCAGAACTGTATGCAATACTCCAAATGGTACCTGACCAATGTCCCTGAAAGCTGCACATATACATTCCTCTCTCCTCATCTCACATCCTTTTTATCTCCTTAATTTATCTCGCCTCTGTCACTTACGACACACATCTGCCGATCACCCCCTCATCTGTTAACATGGTATTAATCTGAAGAAGGGTCCCAACCCGAACTGTCACCTGTCCATGTTCTCCACAGATGCTGTCTGACCCACCAAATTACTCCAGCACTATACGAAACATCACCTATCCATGTTTCCACAGATGCTGCCTCACCCGCCGCGTTACTCCAGCACTTTGTGAAACGTCACCATATAACCATATAACAATTATAGCACGGAAACAGGCCATCTCGGCCCTTCTAGTCCATGCCGAACACTTACTCTCACCTAGTCCCATCTACCTGCACTCAGACCATAACCCTCCATTCATTTCCCGTCCATATACCTATCCAATTTATTTTTAAATAATAAAAAAAAACGAACCTGCCTTCACCACTTACACTTGAAGCTCATTCCATACAGCTACCACTCCCTGAGTAAAGAAGTTCTCCCTCATGTTGCCCCTAAACTTTTGTCTCTTTATTCTCAAATCACGTCCTCTTGTTTGAATCATCCCTACTCTCAATGGAAAAAGCTTATCCAAGCTCTGTCTATCCCTCTCATCATTTTAAAGACCTCTATCAAGTCCCCCCTTAACCTTCTGCGCTCCAAAGAATAAAGACCTAACTTGTTCAACCTTTCTCTGTAACGTAGGTGCTGAAACGCAGGCAACATTCTAGAAAATCTCCTCTGTACTCTCTATTTTGTTGACATCTTTCCTATAATTTGGCGACCAGAATTGTACACCATTCTCCAGAATTGGCATCACCAATGCCTTGTACAATTTTAACATTACATCCCAACTTCTATACTCAATGCTCTGGTTCATAAAGGCCAGTACACCAAAAGCTTTCTTTACCACCCTATCTACATGAGATTCCACCTTGAGGGAACTATGCACAGTTATTCCTAGATCCCTCTGTTCAACTGCATTCCTCTGACTTATTTGCCATCCCCCGCCGGGGGCTCTGACTCTGACATCGGGAGGAGAATGGGGAGTGCATGGGAGAGATAAGACTTTGCCTTCCATCACAGCGAGGAGGAGATTCGCTGTGATGGATGTTTGTGTAAATTGTGTTGTGTCTTCGTTCTTTTTACTTGTTTGTATGACTGCAGAAACCAAATTTTGTTTGAACTTCATTTGAGGTTCAAATGACATAAATGGTATTGTATTGTATTGTATTGTAATTCGCTACCATTTACCATGTACGTCCTATTTTGATTTAGTCCCGCCAAGATGTAGCACCTCACACTTATCAGCATTAAACTCCATCTGCCATCTTTCAGCCCACTCTTCCAAATGGCCTAATTCTCTCTGTAGCCTTTGAAAATCTACTTCATTATCCACAACACCACCTATCTTAGTATCATCTGCATACTTACTAATCCAATTTACCACACCATCATCCAGATCATTGATGTATATGACAAACAACAGTGGACCCAACACAGATCCCTGAGGCACCCCACTAGTCACTGGCCTCCAACCTGACAAACAGTTATCCACCATTACTCTCTGTTATCTCCCATTCAGCCACTGTTGAATCCATCTTGCTACTCCACCATTAATACCCAACAATTGAACCTTCTTAACCAACCTTCCACGTGGAACCTTGTCAAAGGCCTTACTGAAGTCCATATAGACAACATCCACCGCTTTACCCTCATCAATGTCCCTAGTAACCTCTTCAAAAAATTCAAGAAGATGAGTCAAACATGACCTTCCAGGCACAAATCCATGTTGACTGTTCCTAATCAGACCCTGTTTATCCAGATGATTATATATATTATCTCTAAGTATCCTTTCCATTAATTTGCCCACCACTGACGTCAAACTAACAGGTCTATAATTGCTAGGTTTACTCTTAGAACCCTTTTTAAACAATGGAACAACATGGGCAGTACGCCAATCCTCCGGCACCATTCCCGTTTCTAATGACATTTGAAATATTTCTGTCATAGCCCCTGCTATTTCTACACTAACCTCCCTCAATGTCCTAGGGAATATCCTGTCAGGACCTGGAGACTTATCCACTTTTATATTTTTCAAAAGTGTCAGTACTTCCTCTTCTCTGATCCTCATAGTTTCCATAGCTACCCTACTTGTTTCCCTTACCTCACATAATTCAATATCCTTCTCCTTGGTGAATACCGAAGAAAAGAAATTGTTCAATATCTCCCCTATCTGTTTTGGGTCTGCACATAGCTGTTTCTGTAATGGACCAAATTTATCCCTCGTTATCCTTTTGCTATTAATATAGCTGTAGAAACCCTTTGAATTTACTTTCATCTTACTTGCCAAGCAACCTCATCTTCTTTTACCTTTTCTAATTTCTTTCTTAAGATACTTTTTACATTCTTTATACTCCTCAAGCACCTCATTTACTCCATGCTGCCTATAATTATTGTAGATCTCTCTCTTTTTCCGAGCTAAGTGTCCAATTTCCCTTGAAAACCATGGCTCTTTCCAATTATTACTCTTTCCTTTCAAACGAACAAGATTCTGTACTCTTAAAATTTCACCTTTAAATGTCCTCCATTTCTCTACTACATTCTTCCCATAAAACAAAATGTCCCAATTCACTCCTTTTAAATCCTTTTGCATCTCCTCAAAGTTAGCCTTTTTTCCAATATAAAATCTCAACCCTTGGTCCAGTTCTGACCCTCTCCATAATTATATTGAAACTAATGGTATTGTGATCACTGGACCCGAAGTGCTCCCCAACACATACCTCGGTCAACTGTCTGTCTCATTTCCTAACAAGAGGTCCAGCACTGACCCTTCTCTAGTAGGTACCTCTATGTATTGCTGCAAAAAACTATCCTGCACACATTTTACAAACTGCAAACCAACCAGCCCTTTTACAGAATGTGTTTCCCAGTCTGTGTGTGGAAAATTGAAATCTCCCACAATCACTACCTTGTGCTTACTACTATTATCTGCTATCTCCTTACATATTTGCTCTTCTAATTCTCGCTCCCCATTTGGCGGTCTATAATACACCCCTATAGTGTTGCTACACCTTTCCCATTTCTCAGTTCCACCCAAATAGCCTCCCTAGACGAGCCCTCTAATCTATCCTGCCAAAGCACTGCTGTACTATCTTCCTTGACAAGCAATGCAACACCTCCACCTCTTGCCCCTCCAATTCTATCACACCTGAAGCAACGAAATCCTGGAATATTTAGATTCCAATCACAGCCATCCTGCAACCATGTTTCACTAATCGCCACAACATCATACTTCCAGGTGTCAATCCAGGCTCGATGCTCATCCACCTTTCTTACAATGCTCCTAGCATTAAAATATCCACATTTAAGAAACCCACCACCTCATATTTTCTGTTTATTATCTTTTCCTTCTTTCTCCCCTACATGTTGGGTCTGAGTGCTTCCCTTCTCTGCCTCCTGCCTCACACACTGTCTACTAGCTTTCTCTATTTGAGTCCCTCCCCCCAACCATTCTAGTTTAAAGTCTCCCCAGTAGCCTTTGCAAATCTCCCCGCCAGGATATTGGTTCCTCTCGGGTTCAAGTGCAACCCGTCCTTTTTGTACAGGTCACACCTTCCCCAAAAGAGGTCCCAATGATCCAGAATCTTGAATCCCTGCCCTCTGCACCAGTCCGTCAGCCACGCATTTATCCTCCACCTCACTCCATTCCTACTCTCACTGTCGTGTGGCACAGGCAGTAATCCTGAGATTGTTACTTTTGCGGTCCTTCTCCTTAACTCTCTTCCTAACTCCCTAAATTCTCCTTTCTGGACCTCTTCTCTTTTTCTACCTATGTCATTGGTACCTATATGTACCATGACCTCTGGCTCCTCTCCCTCCCATTTCAGGATATCTTGGACACGTTCAGACACATCCCAGACCCTGGCACCAGGGAGGCAAACTACCGTCCGGGTCTCCTGACTGCATCCACAGAATCGCCTATCTGACCCCCTAACTATAGAGTCCCCTATTACTACTGCCCTCCTCTTCTTTTCCCTACCCTTCTGAGCAACACGGCCGGTCTCTGCGCCGGAGGCCCGGCCGCTGTCGCTACCCCCAGGTAGGCTGTCCCCCCAAACAGTACTCAAACAGGAGTACTTATTGCCAAGGTGTACAGCCACCGGGGTACTCTCTAGTCCCTGCCTCTGCCCCTTGCCCCTCCTAACCATGACCCACTTGTCTGCCTCACGTGGTCTTGGAGTGACCACCCCTCTATGACCTCCTCACTCTCCCTGACCAGACAGAGGTCATCGAGCTGCTGCTCCAGGTTCCTAATACGGTCCCTTAGGAGCCCCATCTCGACGCACCTGGCGCAGATGTGAATGTCTGGAAGGCTATCAGACTCCTTGACTTCCCACATCTGACATCCAGAACAATAAACTGCCCTGGCACTCATACTCCCCCCCCCTTACCTTAATTAAAGGGGGGAGTGCAGGGAGTGCAAAAAGGAACTGCATATGCTGAACCCCGGAACAAAATACAAAGTGCTGGAAGAAATCAGCAGGGCCGGCAGTATCTGGGGTTACTCCCAATCAGTTGCCAACCGGCGGCTTCCTCTAGACCACTTGTTTTGAAGTGTGATGGAACGTTGCAGAGTGGGCAACGCTGCTCCAACCGCTCCTGGGCCTCTGTGGAACAAAGCCCCACGCTCCATTTTTAAACTCACCGCCCGGACGCTGCTCCAACCGCTCCTGGGCCTCACCTGTCCATGTTCTCCACAGATGCTGCCTGACCCGCCGAGTTACTCCAGCACTCTGAAACGTCACCTATCCATGTTCACCACAGATGCTGTCTGATCCGTTGAGTTACTCCAGCATTTCATGTTAGAGTCAGAGAATGATACAGTGTGGAAACAGGACCTTCGGCCCAACCCGCCCACACCGACCAACATGTCCCGGCTACACTAATCCCACCTGCCTGCATTTGGTCCATATCCCTCCAAACTTGTCCTATCCATGTACCTGTCTATTACTGTTTCTTAAACGTTGGGATAATCCCAGCCTCCGGCAGCTTGTTCCATATACCCACTACCCTCAGTTGTAAAGTTTCCCCTCAGATTCCTAATAAATCTTTTCCCCTTCACCTTGAACCCATGTCCTCTGGTCCTCGATTCCCTCACTCTGGGCAAGAGATTCTGTGCATCTAACTAAATTGTGTTCTATGCAAGATTCCAGCATCTGCAGTATCTTGTGTCTCCCCCACCTATATCCACCTATCACTTCTGAAGAAGGTTCTCAACCTGAAACATCACCCATTCCCTCTCTCTAGAGATGTTGCCTGTCCCGCTGAGTTACTCCAGCATTTTGTGTCCACCTATCACTTGCCAGGCTTTGTCCAGCCCCCATCTCTCTTTACCAGCTTCCTTCCCCCACCTTCAACAAATCAGTCTGAAGAAGGGTCCTGACTCAAAACGTCGTCTGTCCATTCCCTCTAAAGCGGTGGAGGAACTCAGTGAGTCAGGCCGCATCTGTAGAGGGAAGGCAATCTAAGGTGACCACACCCACCTCTCCTTTCCAACTTTCTCCACCCCCACACCAAGCAGTCTGAAGAAGAGTCCTGACCTACAATGTTGCCAGTCCATGCTCTCAAGAGGTCCAAGTTACTCCAGGAGATTGTGTCACTTTTTGTAAACCAGCGTCTGCAATTCCTTGTATCTAGACTAGGCGTGCATTTCACCCTGCACTTGCGCTCAGTCCGCCAAGGCCTGCTGGGTCTCCAAGTTGCCAACCATTTTAACTCCCCTTCCCGTTCCCACTGGTCCTTCGGTCCTGGGCCTCCTCCATTGCCAGAGTGAGGTGACACGCAAACTTGAGGAACAGCTCCTCAAAGCTTACAACCCAATGACATGAGACTGGATAGACTCGGCTTGTACTCGCTAGAATTTAGAAGATTGAGGGGGGATCTTATAGAAACTTACAAGAATCTTAAGGGGTTGGACAGGCTAGATGCAGGAAGATTGTTCCCGATGTTGGGGAAGTCCAGAACAAGGGGTCACAGTTTAAGGATAAGGGGGAAGTCTTTTAGGACCGAGATGAGAAAATCATTTTTAACACAGAGAGTGGTGAATCTGTGGAATTCTCTGCCACAGAAGGTAGTTGAGGTTATATTTAAGTGGGAATTAGATGTGGCCCTTGTGGCTAAAGGGATTAGGGGGTATGGAGAGAAGGCAGGTACAGGATACTGAGTTGGATGATCAGCCATGATCATATTGAGTGGCGGTGCAGGCTCGAAGGGCCGAATGGCCTACTCCTGCACCTATTTTCTATGTTTCTATGACATGAACATTGAATTATCCAAATTAAATGGACATCCCCCACTCCCTTCGTCATTCCTCTGTCTTCTCGCTGGCGAAAGGCGTCAGGATTAATCCGGAGTCACCGCTTCCCGTATTTTAAGCATGTTTTAAAACTATGTTTTAGTGTTTCTAGGTTTGTATTACATGGGGGGGGGGTGTAATTGGGGGACATTTTTTTTCAGTCACTTACCTCGACGGAGATGCGATTTTCCTCCTTTGCCGAGGATCGCCCGTGAGGAGCTCCAACCTCGGGGCCTGTGGACTTTAACATCGTGAAGCCCGCGGTCTCCGGCTAGAAGAGGCCGACTCGGGAGCTCCATGCTGCGGAGTGTTCCAATCCTTCCCGACGCCGGAGTTTCCGTCATCCCGACGCGAGGACTTCGGACATCGCGCCGTCGGCAGCGGCGACTGCGGAGGGTTCAACAGCCCCGACCACGGGTGAACAAATGAGGAAGATGATTGAACTTTATTACCTTCCTTCACAGTGAGGAATGTGGATTCCGCTGTGGTGGATGTTTCTGCTAATTTTTATTTTATGTGGCTGTGTGTCTTGTTGCTTTTTACTTAGTATGGCTGTATGGTCACTCAAATATTACTGTACCGTAATTGGCACATGTGACAATAAATTTGAACTTGATAGGCTTTCCTCTACATCTGTATCTATCTCCATAATTATAAAACTGTGATCTTGGATGTGTGTGTGTGTTTATTTATTTGTTTGTGTGTTGTCACACCTTCTCGAAAAAATGGCGCGCTAATGACCCCCCCCCCTTTCTTCCCCCCTCTTCCCCCTCTCCCTCGTAATTCCCGGTTATTCCCAATGTTCACCCCTCCCAAGCCGGAGCCAAAAGATCCAGGCGTCAGACTGCGTCATGGGACGATATTCCATGAAAAGCCAATCGGCGCCGGATAAATCTGGGAATCTGTAAATTAACTGGAAAAGAAGAGATTTTAATGGAGTCCCAGTCATCTCCCACACACCCAGACACAGACAGAGAGGGACAGAGAGAGAGGGGGGGAGGCAGACAGACAGAGAGAGCAACAGCGAGAGGGAGACAGAGATAGAAAGAGAGAAAAAAGAGAGACAGAGAGGGAGAGACACAGAAAGAAAGAGAGAGACACAGACACAGAAAGAGAGCAAGAGAGACAAACAGAGAGAGAGAGAGAAAGAGACAGGCACAGAGAGAAAAAAGGAGACAGACACAGAGAGAGACAGCGAGAGAGAGAGAGAGAGGGAGATAGAGAGAGACACACACTGAGAGACATATAGAGAGACAGATACAGAAACAGAGAGAGACAGGGAAACAGAGACAGAGACACAGAGAGAGAGGGAGGCAGACAGAGAGAGACAGACAGACAGTGAAAGAGAGAGAGACGCAGACAGACAGAGACAGAGAGAGTCAGAGGGAGAGACAGAGAGAGAGGGGGAGGGAGAGCAAGAGAGAGACAGACACAGAGAACGAGACAGAGACACACACATGCACACACAGAGAGACAGACATAGAGAGGGAGAGAGTGACATTGAGAGAGAGACAGACAGACAGAGAGAGAGAGAGGCAGAGAGAGAAAGAGGAGAGAGAGTGAGACAAAGAGAGACAGAGAGAGAGAGAGAGAAAGACACAGAGAGAGGGACAGAGAGAGACAAAGAAAGAGACAGAGAGAGAGACGGATATAGAGACAGAGAGAGACAGAATGACAGAGAAAGAGAGAGAGAGGAGAGGGACGGAGAGAGACAGAGTGGGAGAGAGAGAGAGAGCAAGAGAGAGAGACGGACAGTGAGTGAGACAGACAAAGAGGGAGACAGAAACAGCGAGAGAGAGACGGAGTGATAGAGACAGACAGATACACAGAGAGAGAGACAGAGAAAGAGAGAGACAGATAGAGACAGAGAGAGGGAGTTACAGAGAGAGACAGAGAGTGAGACA
The DNA here is from genome assembly GCA_038087875.1 of Malacoraja senta. NCBI lineage: Eukaryota > Metazoa > Chordata > Chondrichthyes > Rajiformes > Rajidae > Malacoraja > Malacoraja senta. The sequence continues at coordinate 263,125 of JAXLNO010004985.1, forward strand.
GAGAGAGACAGAGAGAGAGAGACATAGAGAGAGAGACAGAGAGAGAGAGAGAGAGAGGGACAGAGCGAGACAGAGAGAGAGCGACAGATACAGAGAGAGACAAAGAGAGAGAGACAGAGAAAGAGAGAGAGAGACAGAGAGAGAAACAGAAAGAGAGCCAGAGAAAGAGAGACAGAGAGAGAGGGAGTCAGAGAGAGAGAGACAGAGAGAGACAGAGAGAGACACCGAGGCAGAGAGAGAGACAGAGAGAGACAGCGAGGCAGAGAGGGAGAGAGAGACAGAGAGACAGAGACAGAGAGAGAGAGAGACAGAGATAAATAGACAGATACAGAGTGTGAGACAGACAGAGACAGAGAGAGACAGAGAGAGAGAGAGTCAGGGACAGACAGAGAGAGAGAGAGAGAGAGAGAGAGAGACAGACAGAGAGAGACAGAGAGAGAGTGACAGAGAGAGAGGGACGGACAGAGAGAGACAGAGTGAGGGACAGAGAGAGAGACCGAGCGACAGACAGAGAGAGAGACAAAGAGAGACAGAGAAAGGGAGACAGAGGCAGAGAGAGAGACAGAGAGAGGGGGACAGAGAGATAGAGAGAGAGACAGAGAGGGGGGCAGAGAGAGAGAGATACAATGAGAGACAGAGAGAGAGACAGAGAAAGAGAGAGATAGAGAGAGTGACAGAGAAAGAGAGAGAGACAGAGAGAGAGAGACAGAGAGGGAGGCACATAGTGAGAAACAGACTTAGAGAGAGAGAGACAGATAGACAGAGACAGACAGAGAGAGAGAGTGAGACAGGGAGAGAGACAGAGGGAGATACAGAGACAGAGAGAGATAGAGAGAGATAGAGAGACAGAGATAGACAGAGAGAGAGAGAGAGAGAGAGAGACACAGAGAGAGACAGAGAGACAAAGACAGAGAGAGAGACGGAGAGGGAGATAGTGTAGATACAGAGAGATAGACAGAGAGTGTGAGAGAGAGAGATACTTTTATTTCTATAGCACACAGAAACACATATAGTACAACAAAAACAACTCTCTTTCTTTTAAACTAGTTTTATCTATTTATTTCAAAAACAAAGACAAAACAACACAAAAAAACCCCAAATGATAAACATAACAGTGATGTTGATACATAGGGACCAGGATTACATTAATAACAAGTATAACCTAAGTATGAGTCCAGTGTCAACATACACATTGGGTATAGACCTCCCGGTCTCTATGTAAATATAGTTAAGTGTTTACTTGTATATATAAAAAACATGAAGATAAAAAGAAAAAAACAAAACCCCCTAAACTAACAAAAAAGCAAAACAAAATCTTGGCTACAAAGAATTTCAACAATTTATGTCCCTGTCGTCAAGTCCGTTCCACCGTATACAGGTAAAATAATTATTATAACGGTTGGGGAGGGGAAAATTTATATCGTGTGAAAATGTTGAATAAAGCTTCCCCAAATCCTATCAAATTTAACCAAGGGTTCGACAATGTCACTCCTATCTATTTTCTAAATGTAAACATGATATCGTTTCCGAGTACCAATGAAGTGTGGTAGGAGGATTAGAGACTTTCCATTTAAATAAAATAGATATTCTGGCAATTAATGTGGTAAAAGCAATCAGCTGATGGGCAGAACGGGACAAATGAATAGAATCTAACATTGGTAGCCCAAAATTTGCAGTAATAGGATGAGGTTGTAAATCAATACCTAAAACTACAGAAATAGTGTCAAAAATATATTTGCAATCTTTTTCCAAAGTTGGGCAAGACCAAAACACGTGAGTCAGCGAGGCCACTTCAGAGTTACATCTGTCACGGATAGGATTTATATGACCATAAAAACGAGCTAACTGATGTTTTGACATATGAGCTCAGTGAACCACCTTGAATTGTATCAGAGCGTGTCCTGTACACATTGAAGAGGTATTAACTAATTGAAGAATCCTCTCCCATTTCTCTATAGGTAGAGAAATTTGAAGTTCTCTTTCCCAGTCATTCTTAATTTTATACAATGTATCTATTTGTAATTTCAAAATCAACTCATAAATAGTCGTTATTCAACCTTTCTGATAAGGGTTCAAATGTAAATTTTCCCCAAGATTTCGGTTTGATGTGGTAACGGAAAAGAGGGTAGAGTAGCCTTCAAAAAATATCTAATTTGTAAATATCTAAAGAAATTTGCGTTAGGTAGATTATATTTATTGGAGAGTTGTTCAAAAGACACAAAAGAACCATCCAAAAACAAGTCACGAAAAACTGCTAATCCCTTCCTCTTCCATAACAGAAAGGCTTGATCAGTACTGGAAGGTTGGAAGAAAAAATTAGATATGATAGCACTCGATAAGATAAAATCATTCAATCCAAAAAACTTACGAAATTGAAACCCTATTCGGAATGTATGTCTTATTATTGGGTTAATCGTATATTTATTCAATCTGGTAATTGTAAAGGGTAACGAGGCCCCTAGAATAGAAGCCAATGATAGCCCTTGCATAGAATCACATTCAAGATTTATGCATCCTGGGCATTGGGTTTCTTCTAAATCCTTTGTCCAAAACGATAAATAGCGAGCATTAACTGCCCAATAGTAACATCTAAGGTTCGGCAGTGCCAAACCACCATCTTTTTTAAAAATTTCTGTAAGTGTTTTTTACTTAGTCTGGGATTTTTATTCTGCCATACATATGAAGACATTTTTGAGTCAATAATATCAAAGAAAGATTTAACAATAAAAATTGGTATCGTCTGAAATAAATACAAACATTTAGATAGGATAAACATTTTAATAGCATTGATTCGGGCAATTAGAGATAAGGACATTGGTGACCATTTAGTAAACTGTTGTCTGATGTGGTCAATTAGGGGCTTAAATTTGGCTTTAATAGATCCTTGTGTTTCTTGGTCATCTTAAATCCTAAATAAGTAAAACAGTCGGTAGTCAATCTAAATGGAAACTGTACATAATTCGAAATTTGATTGTTTCATGGAAAAAGCTCACTCTTACTAAGATTTAGTTTATAACCAGAAAAACTACTTAATTGATTAAGTAGTGCTACTATTGCAGGAATAGATTTTTCCGGGTTAGAGATAAATAACAACAGATCATCTCCATAGAGAGGTAGCTTATGAGTCTTATTCTCACGGACAATGCCAAAAATATTAGACGATTCCCTAATAGCGGTTGCCAGAGGTTCCAAAGCGATATCAAACAATAAAGGACTTAAAGGACAGCCCTGTCTAGTACATCGAAAGAGCCTGAAAAAAGGAGATCTCTGATTATTGGTAAGTACATAAGCTTGAGGTATATGATATATCAGTTTGATCCAAGAGATACATTGTGGACCAATCTTAAAATTTTCAAGTGTATTGAATAAGTATTCCCAGTCTACTCTATCAAATGCCTTCTCAGCATCAAGTGAAATGACACATTCTGGAGTTTTATTTGACGCTGTATATACAATATTCATTAGTCTCCTAACATTAAAGCATGAGTAACGATTTTTAATAAAACCTCTTTGATCTTCAGAAATAATTTGCGGTAAAATATTTTCCAATCTCATAGCTAATATTTTTTAAAGAGTTTTGGAATCTACATTTAACCGGGATATATGTCTATAGAATGTCACTTCAGAAGGGTCTTGATCTTTTTTAAGAATTAAGGAAATAGATGCTTCATAAAAGGATTGTGTTAATATATTCATTAAAAAGGCTTCTTTAAAAACCTTGCAGAACTTGAAAAATACTTTTAAAATTCCACTGTAAACCCATCTGAACCGGGAGCTTTACCAGAATTCATCGAAATGATTGCTTTCTGTATTTCTTCCTCCGTGGTGGGTTTATCTAACAACAGACTCATTATGTGGTAAATTTGGCAAGTTTCTTTAAAAACTCATACATTATATTGGGAACAGTAGGAAATTCTGATTGGTATAGGGAGGTATAAAATTCCTGGAAGGATTTATTAATTTCATCATGGTCTACTGTCAATATACCCTCCCGTTTACTCACTTTAATAATCTGACGTTTGGCTGACACAGCTTTAAACTGATTGGCGAGTAATTTGCCAGATTTCTCACCATGTGTATAAAATTGACTTTTAGTTTTAAGTAGCTGATTCTCAATCGGTGATACTAATAACAAATCATCTCAGTTGAAGTTCAACTCTATTCTTATAGAGCTTTTGAATATTTTTTTATCAATTTCTTTAATCTCATACGTATTTCATTTTTAGTTTGTTATTTTCATCCCGTGGAGTATGAAATAATTTGTCCACGAATATATGCCTTAAAAGCATCCCAAACTACAGCATTCAATATTTCATCAGTGGAGATTGTTAAGAAGAAGAAAGCAATCTGATCTTTAATAAAATTAACAAAATTTAGATCTTGAAGCAAAGTAGTATTAAATCGCCATTGTTTAGCACTAAATTTGGAATCAGGTAGTTTGGTTGATAGTTTCAATGCTGCGTGATCAGAAATAGCGATTGCATCACACTCACATGCAGTGACCGATGAAACTAGCCGAGAATCTATTATAAATTAGTCAATCCCAGAGTAACTATGATATACATGGGAGAAAAAAGAAAATGATTTGTCTTTTGGGTGTAGGAATCTCCCGACATCTAGCATTCCAGAGTCAAGTAAAAAATAATTGAGAAAACTAGCTGATTTATTTGGCAGCGCATGATCAGATGCAGATTTGTCCGTCGAGGGGTTCAAACAGCATTTAAAATCTCCACCCATTATCAAAAGATGTTCGTTTAAATTAGGAAAGGATGCGATTAACTGTTTAAAACACTCAGGATGAGCAATATTAGGTGCAGAAACATTCACCATAACAACTTTTTGGTTATGAGGAACACCAGTGATCATCAAAAAGCTACCATATGGATCAGATATTGTTTCATAATGAACAAACGAAATTGAGGAGTCAATTGATAGAGACTCCTTTCACCTTCGCCTGTGAATTTGAATGAAACTGCTGTCCTCTCCAAAACGTAAAGAATCGTTGTTTATCGTCTTTCCTTACATGGGTTTCCTGAACAAAGATAATCTGAGCATTTAGTCTATGAAGAACTTTTTAAAAATCCTCTTGATGGGATGGTTCAAACCATTAACTTTCCATTAAAGGAAGTTAATAACTTTATCCATATTGTTTGTAAAAATCATGTGGAATGTAAAGGGTTAATTTCGTAGGCCATAGCAGTTCATGATACTGGAAGGAGAAAGATCTAAGGCGGAGCCAGAAGTGACGACATTTCAGACATTTTTGTAGTTCAAATTCTGCCCAGATAGAAAAAACCAAACTAAAAGCAAAAGCCCCCTCCCCCACCCATGCAAAGCCCGAAACTGACCAGTGGACAGCACGCTACCTAATCCCTCCACTACCCCCCTCGCTCTTAATGACAGCTCCCAACGTAAAAAGAAGGTATATTTACCAGTCAATAGCCAATACAAATTAATATTATGATTAAAAAGTACATGCTAACTGTGAAAAACAAGAACTACTTCATATTGTTTATCCAATGTCAAAATACGTGCAAACTATGAAAAAACAAGGACTGCTTCACTTTGCTTGTCTAAAGACAGGGGGAAAGATCCTTCGGTGGACATTTTAAAAGTAGAAGAGCTAACAAAGAAGATATTAAAAGTTAATATATAATGCCATTACATTAAATTAACAGTATCTTAGAGAACGTAAAAGTTATGGTTTGATACCATCATACTAAAATTCTAAAAAGTAATTAAAAAAGAACTCATCCAGCTAAATTCGTAATCATTTGCGATATATTGTCAAAAGAGGAACAATAACAATCTCCGATTGTAACTCAGTCGGCTATCAATAACTCCCCATCGCGGCTTCAGCCCCATAAGCCTCCAGAATGCTGGAAGCTTCTTGCGGATTGTTAAAAAATCGTTTTTCCCATTAGGGAGTCGTAAACGCAGTCAAGCTGGATAGAGCAAGGTAGGACGCAACTGGTTTTTAAACAACTCAGACAGTACATTATGGAAAGGCATTCTCAATCCCATAAGCTCATGGCTGTAATCAGGAACAACCCGAAACTTGCATCCTTCATATTCAACCATGCCCAACTTTTTTGCTGCTCGGATATTCTCCTTCATCTGCAGAAAGTGAAACGGAACGATCAGATGTCTAGCTTTATCTTTGAGACCAGCTTTCTTCCCCACTCTGTGTGCGTTGTCCAAAATTGGAAGATTTTCATACTGCTCAATGTTGACAGTCTCCTTTATCATTTTAGAAACATATTTTATAACATTATCCCCGTCCTGACCTTCAGGCAAACCAACAATTCGCAGATTCCGTCGATGGCTTCTGTTTTCCAGTTCCATGTTTTTAGTCTTGTATTGCTCGAGTGCCCGAGTATTTTCGTTTATTTTCCGTTCCAGTATTTCAATCTTCAAATTTCTTTCCTGACCCAAGGTTCGCAAGTTATTAATTTGCTCCTTCTGTTCACGAGATTCATCTTGTGACATAATTAGCGTCTTGAACTTCTTTCAATTTGCTCGTAATTCCTTTCATCATTTCTTCCAAACCGCAGAATCTTGTGTTCACTTCTCCGTTCATTTTCGGTATTGCTTCTAAGGTACCAGAGTCAGAGGATGCTCTTTCCTTGGAGAAGCTTTTATTTACTCTTGTCACCATCCTTTACACGATTGAAGCATATAAAAGTGTTATCAACACTTTAAAAAAAGGTTAGACCGTGTCTTGAAATAAAGTAATGACAAGTAACATTGAAAGAGTGGTACGCAAGGAGTTACAAGTTAAGGGAGCAAACGACGTTACAACCTTACAGCATGCTACCACTAGGAGAGTAAAAAAAAGAGAGAGACAGAGAGAGAGAGAGAGAGAGAGAGAGAGAGACATAGAGAGACAGAGAGAGAGAGAGAGAGAGAGACAGAGAGAGAGACAGACAGAGAGAGACAGAGACAAAGAGCGAGAGAGACAAAGAGAGAGACAGACAGAGAAAGGGAGAGAGAGACAGAGAGAGAGAGACAGAGAAAGAGAGACAGATAGAGAGAGCGACAGAGAGAGAGAGACAGAGACACACACACACACACACAGAGACAGAGAGAGAGATACAAAGACAGAAAGAGACACAGAGAGAGACAGAGAGAGAGAGAGAGAGAGAGAGACAGACAGACAGACAGAGAGACAGCGAAAGAGACAGAGAGAGACAGAGAGAGACAAAGACAGGGAGAGAGAGATACAGATAGAGACACACAGAGAGTGAGATAGACAGAGAGAGACAGAGACAGAGAGAGAGAGAGAGAGAGAGAGAGAGAGAGAGAGAGAGAGAGAGAGAGAGAGAGAGAGAGAGAGAGAGACAGACAACGAGAGACAAAGAGAGACAAGTCAAGTCACTTTTATTTCTATAGCACATTTAAAAAACAAATCTCGTTGACAAAAAGTGCTTTACATTGGTGGAGGTACTAACGTTATACAACCGTGGTTCATAGATTAAGTACATACATAAATACATACATATAGCCCTCCCTCAGAGGACGTCAAGAAAGGCTTGAGAGTAAAGATGAGTTTTAAGTCTCGACTTACAAGATTCGATGGAGGGGGCAGTTCTGATAGGAAGAGGGATGCTGTTCCATAGTCTAGGAGCTGCAACCGCAAAGGCGCGGTCGCCCCTGAGCTTATGCCTAGACCGCGGGATGTTCAGTAACCCCAAGTCGGCCGATCTGAGGGACCTGGAGGTGGTGTGGTGGATAAGCAGACTTTTGATGTAGGTGGGGGAAAGCCCGTTAAGGGCTTTGTAGACATAAAGAAGGATCTTGAAATTTATTCGGAACCGCACAGGGAGCCAGAGGAGAGAGGCCAGAATCGGGGAGATGTGGTCCCTTTTTCGGGTGCCCATCAGGAGTCTCGCTGCGGCGTTTTGGACCAGTTGCAGGCGGGACAGGGAAGATTGGCTGATGCCAGTGTAAAGGGAGTTGCAGTATATTGCGGGAGGAGATAAATGTGTGGATGATCTTTTCGAGGTCGTCAAACTGGAAGAATTGTTTTATTTTATCTATCGTCTGAAGCTGGAAGTAGCTAGCTTTTACCACAGCATTGACTTGTTTGTCAAATTTCAACGCTGAGTCAAATATCACGCCAAGGTTTTTGACGTGAGGTTTGAGTAATGGGATAAGGCTTCCAAGGCTGCCTGCTATCATTTTGATTGAGTCCGAGGGGCCGAGAAGGATGACCTCAGACTTACTCTTGTTTAGTTGGAGGAAGTTCTGTGCCATCCAACACTTTTTATCCTCGAGGCAGTGGATAAGGTTAAGCAGATTTGATCGGTTGTTGGGCTTCAGGGGGAGATAGAGTTGTGTATCGTCTGCGTAGCAATGGAAGGAAATGCCGTGCCTTTGAATGACTTGGCCTAAGGGGAGCATATACAGGGAGAAGAGAATGGGCCAAGGATGGAACCTTGTGGAACCCCACAGCAGAGATTAGCTGGGGAGGAGAAAGAGTTGCCTATGTTAGTCGAGAAACTCCTACCTTTGAGGTAGGAGATGAACCAGCTCAGGGCAGTGCCATCAATACCAACCCCGTACCGGACACGGTCAATTAGGATGGTGTGGTCGACTGTATCAAATGCTGCACTGAGGTCGAGAAGGAGGAGGATTGCACATCCGCCAGAGTCAATGGTGAAAAGTAGGTCATTATGTACATTCAACAAGGCAGACTCTGTTTTGTGGTGGGCCCTGAAACCTGATTGGAAAGTTTCCAAGATAGTATTTTGGTGAAGGTAAGGTTGGCGCAGCTGGCGTCCTGGTGCCGTCGCAACCACCTAGAGCTCAATGCTCTTAAGACAGTGGAATTGATTGTAGACTTTAGGAGAGCTCCCCCTCTCCTCATCCCACTCACCATCAACAACACCACAGTCACATCTGTGGAGTTTTTTAAGTTCCTGGGAACCATCATCTCCAAGGACCTTAAGTGGGGGGCTACCATCGACTCCACTGTCAAAAAGGCACAACAGAGGGTGTACTTTCTACGGCAGCTGAGGAAGCACAATCTGCCACAGGCAATGATGGTCCAATTCTACACATAGAAACATAGAAAAAAGGTGCAGGAGGATGCCATTCGGCCCTTCGAGCCAGCACCGCCATTCATTATGATCATGGCTGATCGTCCTCTACCAATAACCCGTGCCTGCCTTCTCCCCATATCCCTTGACTCCACTAGCCCCTAGCTCTTAAGACAGTGGAATTGATTGTAGACTTTAGGAGAGCTCCCCCTCTCCTCATCCCACTCACCATCAACAAAACCACAGTCACATCTGTGGAGTTTTTTAAGTTCCTGGGAACCATCATCTCCAAGGACCTTAAGTGGGGGGCTACCATCGACTCCACAGTCAAAAAGGCACAACAGAGGATGTACTTTCTACGGCAGCTGAGGAAGCACAATCTGCCACAGGCAATAATGGTCCAATTCTACACGACCATCGTAGAGTCTTTTCTCACCTTCTCCATCATGGTCTGGTTTGGCTCAGCCACCAAGCACGACACCTGGAGCCTGCAGCGAGTCGTCCGATCAGTAGAGAAGGTTATTCGCTGCAACCCTCCCTCCATTGACGAACTGTACACTGCCAGGGCCAGGAAGCGAGCGGGCAAGATCATCTCTGACCCCTCTCACCCTGGCCACAATCTCTTTGAATCACTTCCCTCTGGAAGGCCACTCCGGATTGTCAAAGCTGCCAGAGTTTTTATCCACGAGTAGTTGCTCTGCTCAACAGCCAAAAATCTATAGCCTCCCTTTGATCTGGTATTTTGCTGGTTCTCATGCTTGATCAATAGTGTTTTATCATTAATGTTTTATTATTATTAATGTTTAGTGTTTTCTGTCATTCGTAACTGTCACTGTATCTCATAGAAACATAGAAACATAGAAAATGGGTGCAGGAGGAGGCCATTCGGCCCTTCGAGCCAGCACCGCCATTCATTATGATCATGGCTGATCGTCCCCTATCATTAACCCGTGCCTGCCTTCTCCCCATATCCCTTGACTCCACTAGCCCCTAGAGCTCTATCTAACTCTCTCTTAAATCCAACCAGTGATTTGTCCTCCACTGCCCTCTGTGGCAGGGAATTCCATAAATTCACAACTCTCTGGGTGAAAACGTTTTTTCTCACCTCAGTCTTAAATGAACTCCCCTTTATTCTAAGACTGTGACCCCTGGTTCTGGACTCGCCCAACATAGGGAACATTTTTCCTGCATCTAGCTTGTCCAATCATTTTATAATTTTATATGTTTCTATAAGATTCCCCCTCATCCTTCTACACTCCAGTGAATACAAGCATAGTCTTTCCAATCTTTCCTCATATGACAGCCCCGCCATCCCAGGGATCAATCTCGTGAACCTACGCTGCACTGCCTCAATCACAAGGATGTCCTTCCTCAAATTAGGAGAACAAAACTGTACACAATACTCCAGATGTGGTCTCATCAGAGCCATATACAACTGCAGAAGAACCTCTTTACCCCTATACTGAAATCCTCTTGTTATGAAGGCCAACATTCCATTAGCTTTCTTCACTGCCTGCTGTACTTGTAAGCCAACTTTCAGTGACCGATGTATAAGGACGCCCAGGTCTCGCAGCACCTCCCCCTTATCTAACCTAGCCCCATTGAGATAATAATCTGCCCCCTTGTTTTTGCCGCCAAAGTGGATAACCTCACATTAATCTACATTATACTGCATCTGCCACGCATCTGCCCACTCGCTCAACCTGTCCAGGTCACCCTGCAACCTCCTAACATCCTCTTCACAGTTCACACTTCCACCCAGTTTTGTGTCGTCTGCAAACTTGCTAGTGTTGCTCCTAATTCCCTCTTCCAAATCATTAATATATATGGTAAACAGTTGCGGCCCCAAAACCGAGCCTTGCGGCACTCCACTCACCACTGCCTGCCATTCTGAAAAGGATCCGTTCACTCCTACTCTTAGCTTCCGGTCTGCCAACCAATTTTCTATCCATGTCAACACCCTGCTCCCAATACCATGTGCTCCAATTTTAGTCACCAGTCTCCCGTGCGGGACCTTATCAAAGGCTTTCTGAAAGTCTAAATACAGTACATCCACTGGCACCCCTTCATCCATTTTACTTGTCACATCCTCAAGCATGATTTCCCTTTCATAAATCCATGTTGACTTGGACTAATCCTTTTACTGCTATCCAAATGCCCCATGTCATGTTGTTACTTGTGGGCGGAGCACCAAGGCAAATTCCTTAAATGTGAATACTTGGCCAATAAACTTACTAACTTACTTACTTGCTTACTTACCTAAGTTGACTTAAAATTACCTTTTCAAGGACTTTTGAATGGAAAGGCAGTTTTGAAATAGGTCTGTAGTTGCTAGGCAAGGTGAGGTCGAGGTTAGTTTTTTTCAGGAGGGGCTGGACCACCACATGCTTGAAGCAGGTAGGAACAGTGCCAGTGGCCAGAGAACAGTTGAAGATGGCGAGCTGGGACCGGCTATTGTAATGGCCTCCTTCAGAAGGGCAGAGTTGACAATGTCGAGGGGGCAGGTAGATTTCATGGTGGTGACCAGTTTTACAAGGGAGGGTAGAGTAACGGGTTGGAAACAGTCTAATTTTGAAGAACAGACCAATGAGACAGCCAGGTCACGGATGGGAGGGGAAATATTCGTTCTTTTAAGATCTTTTTATTAATTGTTCAAAAACAAAACAATAATGATAAACGTAACAGTGATATTGATACCTAGGGATCAGGATTACATTAACAACAAGTGTAAACTAAGTATGAAGTCGAAATACACATTGGGTATAGACCTCCTGGTCTCTATATAAATATAGTTGAATGGTTAAAAGACAACTTATTATATATCAAAACAAAAGATAAAAAGAAAAAAAAAGAAAAGAGAAAAAAGAGAAAAACAAAACCCCCTAAACTAGAATAAGCAAAAAAAATGGAAAAAAAAAACAAAAACCATTATCTGGGCTGCAAAGAATTTCAACAATTCAGATCCCTGTTTGTCGCCAAATCCGTTCCACCATATAAGGGTAAGAAACTTATTATAACTGTTGGGGAGGGAGCAATTTCTATCGTGTGAAAGTATTGAATAAAGCTTCCTCAAGTCCTATCAAATTTAACCAAGGGTTCAACAATGTCACTCCTATCTATTTTCTAAATTTAAACATGATATCGTTTCACAGTACCAATGAAGTGTGGTAGGAGGATTAGGGTCTTTCCATTTAAATAAAATAGATCTTCTGGCAATCAATGTAGTAAAAGCAATCAGCCGATGCGCTGAACGGGATAGATGAATAGAATCTAACATTGGTAGCCCAAAAATTGCAGTAATAGGATGAGGTTGTAAATGAATACCTAAAACTACAGAAAGAGTATCAAAAATTTATTTCCAATATATTTCCAAAAGTGGGCAAGACCAAAACATGTGAGTCAACGAAGCCACTTCAGAATTGCATCTGTCACAGGTAGGATTTATATGACCATAAAAACGAGCTAACTTATCTTTTGACATATGAGCTCTGTGGACCACCTTGAATTGTATCAGAGCGTGTCTTGCACACATTGAAGAGGTATTGACTAATTGAAGAATCCGCTCCCATTTCTCTATAGGTAAAGAAATGTGAAGTTCTCTTTCCCAATCATTCTTAATTTTATCAGATGTACATACTTCTAATTTCAAAATCAACTCATAAACAGTCGTTATTAAACCTTTCTGATAAGGGTTGAAAAGTAATTTTTTTCCGAGATTTCGGTTTGATGTGATAACGGAAAAGAGGGTAAAGTAGCCTTCAAAAAATGCCTAATTTGTAAAAATCTAAAAAAATGTGAGTTATGTAGATTATATTTATTGGAGAGTTGTTCAAAAGACATAAAACTGTCCAAAAACAAATCACGAACAACTGCTAATCCCTTCCTCTTCCATAACAGAAAGGCTTGATCAGTGCTAGAGGGTTGGAAGAAAAAATTAGATATGATAGACTCGATAAAATAAAATCATTCAATCCAAAAAACTTACGAAATTGAAACCATATTCGCAATGTGTGTCTTTATTATTGGGTTAATCGTATATTTATTCAATATCGTAATTGTAAAAGCTAATGAGGCTCCTAGAATAGAAGCCAATGATAACCCTTGCATAGAATCACGTTCAAGATTTATCCATCCTGGGCATTGGGTTTCTTCTAAATCTTTTGTCCAAAACGTTAAATAACGAGCATTAACTGCCCAATAATAAAATATAAGGTTCGGCAATGCCAAACCACCGTCTTTTTAAAATTTCTGTAAGTATTTTTAAATTAGTCTGGGATTTTTATTCTGCCATATATATGACGAATGTTTTGAGTCAATAATATCAATAAAAGATTTAGAAATAAAAATAGGTATCATCTGAAATAAATATAAAAATTTAGGTAGAATAAACATTTTAATAGCACTGATTCGGCCGATTAGGGATAAGGACATTGGTGACCATTTAGTAAACTGTTGTCTGACATGGACAATTTAGGGCGTCAAATTGGCTTTAAATAGGTCTTTGTGTTTCTTAGTAATCTTAATACCTAAATAAGTGAAACAGTCGGTAGTCAATCTAAATGGAAACTGCCCATAATTCACAATTTGATTGTTTAATGGAAAAAGCTCACTCGCACTAAGATTTCATTTATAACCAGAAAAACTACTAAATTGATTAAGTAAAGCTAATATTGCAGGAATAGATTTCTCTGGGTTAGAAATAAATAATAACAGATCAACTGCATAGAGTGATAGCTTATATGTCTTATTCCCACGGACAATACAAAAATATTGGGGGATTCCCTAAGAGCAGTGGCCAAAGGTTCCAAAGCAATATCAAACATTAAGGGCTTAAGGGACAGCCCTGTCTAGTACCTCAAAAGAGCCTAAAGAAAGAGGATCTCTGATTATTGGTAAGTACAGAAGCCTGAGGTATATGATATATCAGCTTGATCCAAGAGATACATTTTGGACCAATCTAAAAATGTTCAAGTGTATTGAATAAATATTCCCATTCTTCTCTATGAAATGCCTTCTCAGCATCAAGTGAAATGACACATTCTGGAGTTTTATTTGAAGCAGTATATACAATATTCATTAATCTCCTAACGTTAAAGTATGAATAACGATTTTTAATATAAACCTGTCTGATCTTCAGAAATAATTTGCGTTATAATGTTTTCCAATCTCATATTTAATATTTTTGAAAGAATTTTAGAATCTACATTTAACAGTGATATAGGTCTATATGATGTCACTTCAGTGGGATCTCTATCTTGTTTAAGAATTAAAGAGATAGAATCTTCATAGAAGGATTGTGGTAATTTATTCATTAAAAGGGCTTCTTTAAAAACTTTGCATAGCCAGGGGGACAGTAAACTTTCACTGTATACCCGTCTAAGCCAGGGGCTTTACCATAGTTCATTGAATGGATTGCTTTCTGTATTTCTTCCTCCGTGATTGGTTCATGTAACAACAAAGATTCATTATGTGATAAATTTGGCAAGTTCAGTTTCTATAAGAACTCATGCATTATATTGGAATCAGTAGGAAATTCTGATTGATATAGGAAGGTATAAAATTCTTGAAAGGATTGATTAATTTCATCATGATCTATTGTCAGAGTACCATCTTGTTTACTAACTTTAATAATCTGACGTTTGGTTGACAGAGCTTTCAACTGATTGGCAAGTAATTTGCCAGATTTATCACCATGTATATAAAATTGTCTTTTGGTTTTAAGTAGTCGATTCTCAATCGGTGTTACTAATAACAAATTATGTCATTTGAAGTTCAACTCTATTCTTATAAAGCCCTAAACAAGGAGCTTTGGAATATTTTTATCAATTTCTTTAATCTCATCAGCCAGTATACATATTTAATTTTTAATTCGTTTTTTTTAATCCCGCGGAGTATGAAACAATTTCTCCAACGAATATATGCCTTAAAAGCATCCCAGACTACCACATTGGATATTTCTTCAGTAGAATTTGTTAAGAAGGAAAAGGCAATCTGATCTTTAATAAAATGAACAAAATTCAGATCTTGAAGCAAAGTAGTATTAAATCGCCATTGTTTAGCACTAAACTTGGAATCTGGTAGTTTGATTGATAGTTTCAATGGTGTATAGTCAGAAATAGCGATTGCATCATACTCACATGCAGTGACCGACGAAACTAACCGGGAGTCAATTATAAAGTAGTCAATCCTGGAGTAACTATGGTATACATGAGAGAAAAAAGAAAATTCTTTATCATTTGGGTGTAAGAATATCCAAACTTCTAACATTCCAGAATCAAGTAAAAAGGAATTAATAAAACTAGCTGATTTATTTGGAAGTACATAATTAGATGCAGATCAGTCCATCGGGGGATTCAAACAACAGTTAAAATCTCCATTATCAAAAGATGTTCGTTTAGATTATTAAAGGAAGCAACTAACTGTTTAAAAAACTCAGGGTGATCAACATTAGCCGCATAAACATTCACCATAACAACTTTTTGGTTATGAAGTAAACCAGTAATCATCAAAAATCTACCATATGGATCAGAAATTGTTTCATAATGAACAAACGAGATTGAGGAGTCAATAAAAATAGAGACTCCTTTCACTTTAGCCTGTGAATTTGAATGAAACTGCTGTCCTCCCCAAAACCTAAAAAAACATTGATTATCCACCTCCTCACATGAGTTTCCTGAACTAAGATAATCTGAGCATTTAGTCTACGAAAAACTTTCAAGATGTTTTTCCTCTTAATAGGATGGTTCAAACCATTAGCATTCCATGAGAGAAACTTAGTAACTTTATCCATATTGTTTGTGAAAATCATATGGAATGTAAAGGGTTAATTTCGTAGACCACAGTAATTCATGAGACTGGAAGGAGAATAATCTAAGGCGGAGCTGGAAGTTATGACATTTCAGACATTTTTGTAGTTCCACGACAGCCCAAATGGAAAAAAACTAAACTAAACGCAAAAGTCCCAACCACACGCAAAGCCCGAAACTGACCAGTAGGCAGTCAGTACGCTACCTAACCCTTCCCCAAGCCCCGTCTCTCCAGTAGCAGCTCCAAACGTAGAGGAAATGTATATTTACCACTCAATAGTCAAAACAAATTAATATTATGGTTTGAAAATACATGCAAACTGTGAGAAGCAAAGACGGCTCCGTATTGTTTTTCTAAAGGAAGAAGGAAGAAAGAAGAACCTTCGGAAACATAGAAACATAGAAAATAGGCGCAGGAGTAGGCCATTCGGCCCTTCGAGCCTGCACCGCCATTCAATATGATCATGGCTGATCATCCAACTCAGTATCCTGTACCTGCCTTCTCTCCATACCCCCTGATCCCTTTAGCCACAAGGGCCACATCTAACTCCCTCTTAAATATAGCCAATGAACTGGCCTCAACTACCTTCTGTGGCAGAGAATTCCACAGATTCACCACTCTCTGTGTGAAAAATGATGTTCTCATCTCGGTCCTAAAAGACTTCCCCCTTATCCTTAAACTGTGACCCCTTGTCCTGGACTTCCCCAACAACGGGAACAATCTTCCTGCATCTAGCCTGTCCAACCCCTTAAGCATTTTGTTAGTTTCTATAAGATTCCCCCTCAATCTTCTAAATTCTAGCGAGTACAAGCCGAGTCTATCCAGTCGTTCTTCATATGAAAGTCCTGACATCCCAGGAATCAGTCTGGTGAACCTTCTCTGTACTCCCTCTATGGCAAGAATGTCTTCCTCAGATTAGGAGGCCAAGACTGTACGCAATACTCCAGGTGTGGTCTCACCAAGACCATGTACAACTGCAGTAGAATTTCTCTGCTCCTATACTCAAATCCTTTTGCTATGAATGCTAACATACCATTCGCTTTCTTCACTGCCTGCTGCACATGCAAGCCTACTTTCAATGACTGGTGTACCATGGCACCCAGGTCTCGTTGCATCTCCCCTTTTCCTAATCGGCCACCATTTAGATATTAGTTACTTTCCTGTTTTTGCCACCAAAGTGGATAACCTCACATTTATCCACATTATACAGCATCTGCCAAACATTTGCCCACACCCAGCCTATCCAAGTCACCTTGCAGCCTCCTAGCATCCTCCTCACAGCTAACACTGCCCCCCCCCCCCCCCCCCAGCTTCGTGTCATCCGCAAACTTGGAGATGTTGCATTCAATTCCATCGTCCAAATCATTAATATATATTGTAAATAGCTGGGGGTCCCAGCACTGAGCCTTGCGGTACCCCACAAGTCACTGCCTGCCATTCTGAAAAGGACCCGTTTACTCCTACTCTTTGCTTCCTGTTTGCCAGCCAGTTCTCTATCCATATCAATATGGAACCCTCAATACCGTGTGCTTTAAGTTTGTATACTTATCTCTTATGTGGGACCTTGTCGAAAGCCTTCTGAAAGTCCAGATATAACACATCCACTGGTTCTCCTTTATCCACTCTACTAGTTACATCCTCGAAAAATTCTATAATATTCGTCAGACATGATTTACCTTTCGTAAATCCATGCTGACTTTGTCCAATGATTTCACCACTTTCCAAATGTGCTGCTATCCCATCTTTAATAACTGACTCTAGCAGTTTCCCCACTACCGATGTTAGACTAACTGGTCTGTAATTCCCCGTTTTCTCTCACCCTCCCTTTTTCAAAAGTGTGGTTACATTAGCTACCCTCCAATCCTCAGGAACTACTCCAGAATCTAAGGAGTTTTGAAAAATTATCACTAATGCATCCACTATTTCTGGGGCTACTTCCTTAAGTACTCTGGGATGCAGCCTATCTGGCCCTGGGGATTTATCGGCCTTTAATCCATTCAATTTACCTAACACCACTTCCCGGCTAACCTGGATTTCACTCAGTTCCTCCATCGCGGTCCCCTGCTATTTCCGGCAGATTATTTATGTCTTGCTTAGTGAAGACAGAACCAAAATAGTTATTCAATTGGTCTGCCATGTCCTTGTTCCCCATGATCAATTCACCTGTTTCTGACTACAAGGGACCTACATTTGTTTTAACTAATCTCTTTCTCTTCACATACCTATTAAAACTTTTGCAGTCAGTTTCTATGTTCCCTGCCAGTTTTCTTTCATAATCTATTTTCCCTTTCCTAATTAAGCCCTTTGTCCTCCTCTGCTGGTCTCTGAATTTCTCCCAGTCCTCTGGAATGCTGCTTTTTCTGGCTAATTTGTACGCATCATCTTTTGCTTTGATACTATCCCTGATTTCCCTTGTTATCCACGGATGCACTACCTTCCCTGATTTATTCTTTTGCCAAACTGGGATGAACAATTTTTGTAGTTCATCCATGCAGTATTTAAATGCCTTCCATTGCATATCCACCGTCAACCCTTTTAGAACTAATTGCCAGTCATTCTTGGCCAATTCACGTCTCATACCCTCAAAGTTACCTTTCTTTAAGTTCAGAACCGTTGTTTCTGAGTTAACAATGTCACTCTCCATCCTAATGAAGAACTCAACCATATTATGGTCAATGTTGCCCAAGGGGGCACGCACAACAAGACTGCTAACTAACCCTTGCTCATCACTCAATATCCAGTCTAGAATAGCCTGCTTTCTCGTTGGTTCCTCTACATGTTGGTTTAGATAACTATCCCGCATACATTCCAAGAAATCCTCTTCCTCAGCACCACTGCCAATTTGATTCACCCAATCTATATGTAGATTGAAGTCACCCATTATAACTGTTTTGCCTTTGTTGCACGCATTTCTAATTTCCTGTTTGATGCCATCCCCAACTTCACTACTACTGCTAGGTGGCCTGTACACAACACCCACCAGCGTTTTCTGCCCCTTAGTGTTTCGCAGCTCTACCCATACCGATTCCACATCCTCCAAGCTAATGTCCTTCCTTTCCACTGCGTTAATCTCCTCTCTAACCAGCAACGCTACCCCACCTCCTTTTCCTTTCTCTCTATCCCTCCTGAATATTGAATATCCCTGGATGTTCAGCTCCCAGCCTTCGTCACCCTGGAGCCATGTCTCCGTGATCCCAACTATATCATAATCATTAATAGCTATCTGCACGTTCAACTCATCCACCTTATTACGAATGCTCCTTGCATTGAGACACAAATCCGTCAGGCTTGTTTTTACAACGATCTTACCCCTTATACAATTATGTTGAAAAGTGGCCCTTTTTGATTTTGCCCTGGATTCGTCTGCCTGCCACTTTTACTTTTCACCTTGCTACCTATTGCTTCCGCCCGCATTTTACACCCCTCTGTTTCTCTGCTCACCCATTTAAGAAACCCACCACCTCTTATTCTCTGTTTATTATTGTTTTCTTCTTTCCCCCCTACATGTTGGGTCTGAGTGCTTTCCTTCTCTGCCTCCTGCCTCACACACTGTCTAATAGCTTTCTCTATTTGAGTCCCTCCCCCCAACCATTCTAGTTTAAAGTCTCCCCAGTAGCCTTTGCAGATCTCCCCGCCAGGATATCGGTCCCCCTCAGGTTCAAGTGCAACCCATCCTTTTTGTACAGGTCGCACCTTCCACAAAAGAGGTCCCAATGATCCAGAAATTTGAATCCCTGCCTTCTGCACATGTCCTTCAGCCACGCATTTATCCTCCACCTCGCTCCATTCCTACTCTCACTGTCGCGTGGCACAGGCAGTAATCCCGAGATTGTTACCTTTGCTGTCCTTCTCTTTAACTCCCCTCCTAACTCCCTAAATTCTCCTTTCAGGACCTCTTCTCTTTTTTTACCTATGTCATTGGTACCTATATGTATCACGACCTCGGGCTCCTCTCCCTGCCCTTTCAGGATGTCTTGGACACGTTGGGACACATCACAGACCCTGGCACCAGGGAGGCAAACTACCATCCGGGTCTCCCGACTGCGTCCACAGAATCGCCTGTCTGACCCCCTAACTATAGAGTCCCCTATTAATATTGCCCTCCTCTTCTTTTCCTTACCCTTCTGAGCAACAGGGCCGGTCTCTATACCGGAGGCCCGGCCGCTGTCGCTACCCCCAGGTAGGCTGTCCACCCCAACAGTGCTCAAACAGGAGTACTTATTGTCAAGGTGTACAGCCACCGGGGTACTCTCTAGTCCCTGCCTGTGCCCCTTGCCTCTCCCAACCGTGATCCACTTGCCTGCCTCCTGTGGTGTTGGAGTGACCACATCCCTGTAACTCCTCTCAATGACTTCCTCGCTCTCCCTGACCAGACGGAGGTCATCGAGCTGCTGCTCCAGGTTCCTAATACGGTCCATTAGGAGCCCCATCTCGATACACCTGGCGCAGATGTGGACGTCTGGAGGGCTAACCCACTTCAGAACCATGGGCGATTTTACAGCCAGATTTATCACTTCTGAAACTTTTTAGATACCAAAGGAATCAAGAAAAAACACAAATAATGCCTCACTGTTGATGAAATGCAGTGAGCAAAGGCGATAATTCCCAATATTTTCAATCTCGATATCTGCACGGCCAATGTTCACCAAGCACTTTAGCTGTTGTTGTCCCTTCAGCTCTCGCTTCTCTTTACCTTCATTTCGCTTCACGTTTAGAATTCTGAAGTAGGATAGATGTCTCTCACGGTTACCCCGACTTCCACAATTATTTACAGCGCAGAAATTTGCCATTTTGGCGTTTTTTAACAGGTAGGAAAGTACGCGTTTCGTGTTTTAACAACATATACCGGAAGCTGCGATGTCCTCCAGATGGGTTGAGCGGCTCCATGCATCATGCCCTTTGACCCGGTGACCTTGCGTGCAACCCCCCTATACATACACACACACACACACACTCTCAGACACGCAGGCACTCTCACTCACACACGCACTCTCACTCACGCACTCTCACTCACACACACACACTCTCAGACACACACACTCTCAGCCACACACTCTCAGACACACACACTCTCAGACACACACACACTCTCAGACACACACACTCATTCATGCACACACTCACTCACACACACAATCTCACTCACACGTACTCAGACACACACACACACTCTCACTCACGCACACACTCTCAGACATGCACGCACTCTCACACGCACGCACACGCACGCACACACAGACTCACTCACACACACACAGACTCACTCACTCACACACACACACACAGACTCACTCACACACACACAGACTCACACACACACACAGACTCACTCACACAGACACAGACTCACTCACACACACACAGACACACACACACAGACACACACACACACACACAGTCTCACACACACTCACTCCCGCACTCACACACTCACTCACTCACACAGACTCACTCACACAGTCACACACACACACACACACACACACACAGTCACACACACTGACTCACACACACACAGTCACACACACACACACAGTCACTCACACACACACAGTCACTCACATACTGACTCACACACACACAACCAATAGTAAAATGCCAAGTAACTTCAGAACATGGTAAACATAGTGTGGAAACCAAATGATTCAAACGTTTAAAGTCTCCAAATTTGCAAACACTTTACAACCAATACATTTTCTAAAAACACACACACAGACACACTCACACACTCACAACCAATACTAAAACATTAATAACTCTCTGATTTTTCATCGATGGGAAAAAGCCTCCGGTCCTGCTCAGCGGAGGGGGACTGTGAGCGAGGTGGCCAAAAATCACGTCCGTAAGTGGCGGCGTTCTTTCAGAAATCACGAATCAGAAAGTCAGAAAGTGGTCAAGATCTTAGTTTTAGTAATATAGATGAAGTAAAAAATTCAATTCCAAAAATTGCAACGTTGCACTTGTCAAAGTCCAAGCCTTCACTTTCCACTCTCTTCACAGTATTCATGTTTATGTTTTTACTGTTTCAGCATAGATGACAGACTCATCTTCCTTTGAAGAAACAAGGTTCTGAAAGAGAAAGAAATACCAATTGTATTTAAGACCGTTGCTGTTGTCGCTGTTTAGATCAGTAAACAGATTACAGCTTTAATTCATACTTGTACGATCTGGGATTTCATCAACAAGGATCAATATACTTACAGTGCCTGATGCTTGATTGAAGGACAGTGTATTATCGCTGCTGCCTGTAATAAATGCAAACATCACAATTAAAAATGACACTGGTGGATTATGTTGACAAAGGAAACGACAAATGGAATATAAAAGTCTAAAGCTTACTACATTTTGCTCTTCCTGACAGTAGATCAACAAGACATTGAATTCCAGAAAACCCATCTGTCACCTGTATGCTCATACCTCTGCATTTACAGTGAGCTGCAGGAATGGTCAGCATGAACAAGACACCCTTATATTGCTATGGAAGGAATCGACTATGAATAAGAGAACTAGCACAGCAATTGACAGAGCAGCAGCCCTGGCAGAACATAAGCTATGAAGCTGCATCTGTGGCTGGGATAAGATAACATCAGAGAAGGGTCTCAAGATCCACCAAGGCAGGGAAAAGTGCCTGGGAGAGCTTGGTGAGGGGCCTCGCATTGACCATTGACCATCAGTGGAGTGAAGCCCAGTGGCAGGTTAACCACCACAGTCCACAGGGTATCAGCACCCCAGGCGAAGCTCAACCAAGTACTGTCCCACCAACGGACACGAGTCCAGAGCCCAACCAGCCACAGTCAGCGGTAGAGAGGAAGATGGAAGGAAAAAAGCAGAATGGAGCAGTCACTGGCTGTGGCTGAAGAGAATAGATGCTGTCTGGGCTGCCACGTGACCATCTAGAGGCTAACCATAAGACACACACCCAGGGCTGATCACCCTGCGGTGGGCCTGCCTTGACTGAGGGTGTCTTGTGATAAAAGGCCGAAACACCCAGTGATGTTGAGGTACACAACTGAAGATGTGTCTGATTGGTAGCAAAATCACCCAGTGGTCACCCCCAAGAATATTGGGTCAGTTGTGGTGAAGAAACTTAGGGATTGTAACATCCAGTCCTACTAATCAATATCAAAAATTTGTAATTCAAGGAAGTTTGCGCTGATCACTTGTAGCTCAGTCAGGAGTTGTGCAGAAGAATGTTCTTCAGATGGACATAAATGGTGTCTTGGTTTCACTTCTCATCACCAACGACAATGCACAACAGTGTTGTAACAGCAGCCTGGATGTCACT
Organism: Malacoraja senta; assembly: GCA_038087875.1. Lineage (NCBI taxonomy): Eukaryota > Metazoa > Chordata > Chondrichthyes > Rajiformes > Rajidae > Malacoraja > Malacoraja senta. The sequence goes on from JAXLNO010004985.1 coordinate 286,258, forward strand.
GGTTGGATCTCTGGAGTGGCTATTGTACCCATTCAGAGTAGGCTAGGGGACCAGAACCCACTTAGAGTAGGTTAGGGGACCAGAACACACTTCCTGTAGTTTAGGGGACCAGAACACACTCCCTGTAGTTTAGGGGACCAGAACACACTCCCTGTAGTTTAGGGGACCAGAACACACTCGGAGAAGGCTGGAGAGGCTGAACCCACCCAGAGAAGGTTGGGCTCCTAACTGAGCCTCAGCTGACTGTCCCACTTCATGTCGACGGACAGAGTGAGGGACTTTATCCCAGGAATGCCTGATGCTGTTGTAAAGTGGCCAAAGACAGCAGGGTTTCAGACTACTCAGTGCCAATAATCCTCACTGTGATAAAAGATTAAAACATATTTAAATAAAGTCATTTTACCACCAGTTGCTTTTGGCTGGAAGGAGATGGATCCATAATGAATACCTTCCTCTGTATCTGTGGAAACAAATAATTTATTTGTATTTGAAAAGGGATGATTTAAGTCAATGCAGGGTCACGATACAAAACACTGATCATCGCTTTCCCTCCATAGATGCTGCTCGACCCATAGAGTACCTCCAGCAGTTTGAAAAAACCCTCCATGAAAAGTCACATCTCCTAACCTCCTTGTTTTGACTTCTTCCTGGGATGGTGGAAATTACAAAGAGAATTTGAGTTAATTTGGCTTGTGGAGTTTAGAAGAATGACAATGGTTCTCATGGAAACATAGAAACTTCCAACAGGTAGACCAGTCTGGATGGAGGAAGATGTTCCCTGTTGGGGAGACCATGACCAGGGGTAAAGGTTTAAGCCAAGAGACAATAAGGATGAAGATGAGGAGAACAAAGAATCTGTTACATTCTCTACCACACATTTGTCTGGAGCCAAATCATTCAGTACATTTTAGTAGTTGTTGAATTTATTGACAGATACACGACAATGGCGAGGTACAGGTACAATGAAAATGTTGCCTGCAGCAGCATCAGAGGCATTTTGACTAAGGCAACACAACACACAAATGAAGCATAAATTACAAAGACCACAGGTTAGTGGAAAAATAGACTGCAAAACACAAACTAGAGACGTCATATGTGGACTAAGATCAAGGAATATGGGGAGGTATGATCTGCTGAGGTTCAGTTTAGATTATTGTCATGTGTGCCGAGGTTCAGGGAAAAGCTTTTGTTGCATCAGCAGAAAGACAATATATGAATACAATCGATCCCTTTACAGTGGAACGCAGTGGAATACAATTGATCCGTACTGTGGAACAAGGTAAGGAATTGATATTTTTCTCATTAAAACATGAGCAATGTCTGATTTATTGAAAGGTTCCTTCAGATTTTTCAAGAAAGAATACTCTGTTGTTCATCAGAAATGTGGTCTAAATTCTGGCAAAAACAATACTGTCCACCATTTGACCACCAGGGAGATGGCAGCCCTGCCGGCAGTCTGTTCGTTTATTCATCTTTTTGTTATTTTAGTGTTTGTTAAAAGTTTGATTTAATGTACTTCAGTTTGTTTTATGTGGGGGGAGGGGGGGGGATCGGGGGAAACTTTTTTTTTGCAGGTTCTTACCTTCCCGGAGAAGTGATTAATTTTTGGATCACATTCTCTGGGCTCTGCTGCCTACCATCGATGGAGCTGGAAGCCGCCCCGGACTGTCGTGAGCCCCACCACGGGGCGCGGACTTAACATCGGAGCGGATCCCTTGCCTGGGATCGCTCCCACCGCAGCCTGCGGACTTACCATCAAGGGCTCGCAGTCTCAGGGGAGGATGAGTCAGGAGCTCCAACGCCGCAGAAGGTTCAACCAGCCCCGACGCGAGGTTTGAACGCCCGGCGCGGGGAGTTGACATCCCCCCAATACGGGAGCTGAACGCCTCGACGCGGAGGGCCTGATCGCCGCCGGCTACGGGAGTTAAGATCATCCCGTCAACGGAGGCTCGAGGCCCCCGACCGAGAAGAACACAAGTGAAGGACTTGAACTTTATTTCGCCTTCCATCACAGTGAGGAATGTGTAGGAGTCACAGTGGTGGATGTTCATGTTAAAATGTGTTTTTGTGTCTGTTGCTTTTTAATTGTATGACTGACCTGGCCAGTGAAATTCCTCGTATGTTGCAAAACATACTTGGCGAATAAAATCTGATTCTGATTCTGTCTAAGGTGGAAACAAAGAACTGCAGATGCTGGTTAATACACAAAGGGACACAAAGTGCTGGAGTACCTCTGCAGGTCAGGCAGCATCTCTGGAGGACATGTATAGGTGATGTTTCGGGTCGTGACCCTTCTTCAGACTCAAAAGAAGGGTCTCGATCCGAAACATCACCTATCCACCATCTATTAATGATGCTCAAACCATTCTGAAATGTTGTTGTTATTTCCACTTTAGAATAAAATCTGAACTAGTGGCAAATTGGAGGCATTTAATGCTAGATGGTATTTTGTGAAAGGGATGGTGACTTTTGAAAGGGCAAGTATTGTCCATTCTTTAGAGAGCCACTAACCAAGCTGTTAATCAGGATCAACAATAAATTAGGAGTGTGAATATGTTGTTCATGGTGATCTCAACATTCATGGGTTGACCATGATAGTCCAGTGAAAATTAGTCAATTGACCAATGCAGAGTAAGACCTGCAGTTGGATGAGGAAGATTGGGGCTGAGGGGTGAATTGACACAAGAGAGACTGTTGAATTGATCAATTAGTTTGTGTGCTTGAGGTTCCCTTCCTCACATTCTTGTTACAAAACTGTGAAATGTGAAATAGGTTGCTTCATCAAATACAACACCTCTACAAGGAGAGATTCATTGACTGAGTCATCTATTTACCTTCTTGATTTGTCTTCCTACCCACAGACATATATTCAGCAACATGGCTCATCTCAGGTACTGGGGTCACGTTAATTTCTGGAAAATAAGTATTATTTTCTGATTAAGACTTTAATCCAGCTTGATTTAAAAGAAGCAGCAATCCAGTGTTTAAACTGTACCCCATTAATAATGAGATCCACCAGAATGACCAAGGAACATGGCTTCAGATGTACGTCAGAGACATTTAATGGTGGGATAAGACCATGTGTATAAAATCAGAGTCCATGGAAACACAGTGTTCCCTAAATTATGACCATATTAGGATGGTACACAAGGCAAAGTTTTCACTTTAAGTTTGAACCACCAAAGTGCAGTGGAGATACCTTGGTCTCCTGGTTTCCTGGCCAATATTCATCCCTCAGTAAATAGGAACATATTGAGGGCAAATTGGAGACCATATTTTCTACATGACTACACTAGCTATACTTCAACTTCTGGCATGTTTATTTGATAATGGTTTACACAGGGGATGGTGACACAATCACCACGTGGTCAGATCATTGCAGAACAGCACCTGAAATCATACAGCAGACTCCTCATGGCAACGCAGGTAGACAGGTAGACAATCCACATTGCATAAATAATGCTTTAATTGAACACAAAAAGTCTGAAATCAATGTCTCAACAACATAAGCACAAACAGATTCTTTTCTTATCCAAAACATATTGTTCTTTTCTCCTTGTAACAAAGATAACATTGTCATTGATAATTTGGGGAATCTGTGCTGCATTAAGGATGTCTTCATGTACTTTACCTGTAGGCTTGCGCTTTCTTTGACACCACACCACTGCCAGTATAATGATGATGAGAAGAGCCAGACTCCCGATAATTCCAACAATGATGTATATAAAAGTGTAATTCTCTATCAAAATAATAAACACAGGGTTCACATTTGTAGAATAAATGGACATCATTCAAAAGCTCCCCCAAAGACCAGGCATTAACCACACTGACTAATTTAGATCAGAAGTCTTGAGTTTAACTTGTGATCCAGATTCACTGAGACACAAGGTACTGCAGATGAGAGTTTACCAATAAAAGACACAAAGTGTTGGAGAAACTCAGCAGGTTAGGCAGGTGACATTTCGGGTCGCAGCCCTTTACTCTGAAGTAGGGTCAAGACCCAAAACCTCACCTATCCATGTTCTCCAGAGATTCCACTTGACCCGTTGAGTTACTCCGGCACATTGTGTCTTTTTCCCCCAGATTTATTGACCTTACTCAGAAAGATCAGAGAGCCACAACTTGCCTCAGTAGCCATCAGTTAGAGACTGTAAACATTCACACAAGTTTCTATTTCTTGGTTACAATCAGCTGCCATTTCTCAGGCAGGAGATGGGAGCTGATGGTTGGCTGATAAAGTAGCTGATTCAGCTGTGATACTTCCCACTGTACAGTGGACAAATGTCTATCATAGTCTAAGCCTGGAACAATGGTTGAATGAGCACTGCTGACAACAGAGTGGATATTGCCCTCCAGCTTCAATCCTCTCTAACCAGGAGCACAAGAACTGTAAACGTTAGAAATACTCAGCCATTTGAGCAGTATCCGTGGAAAGGGAAAGAAGTGATTCATGTTTTGTGATGAATAAAACGTTGTCAGATTCATAGAAAGGATCTTTGACAATAGACAATAATAATAATAATAGATTTATTTTATATATAGCGCTTTCAGGACTCAAAGTCGCTTTACAATTGAGAGTCAGGAATAAACAAAACAAAATAGAGCAGTAAGACAGAGGGGAGGGGAACATGGGACTAAGGGTATGCAGAGGTGAAGAGATGGGTCTTGAGGCGGGACTGGAAGATGGTGAGGGACTCAGAATTTCGGACCAGTTGTGGGAGGGAATTCCAGAGCCTGGGAGCTGCCCTGGAGAAGGCTCTGCCTCCAAAAGTACAGAGGTTTGATTTCGGAGTGGAGAGGAGACCAGCTGATGTGGATCTGAGGGACCGTGAGGGTTGGTAGGGGGAGAGGAGGTCAATGAGATAAGGGGGGGGGCAGGTTGTTGAGGGCTTTGTAGGTGAGGACCAGGATTTTGTAGGTGATCCGGTGGGAAATGGGAAGCCAGTGAAGTTCTTTGAGAACTGGGGTGATGTGGTGCCAGGATTTGGTGTGGGTAATGAGTCGAGCGGCTGCATTTTGGACCAGTTGGAGTCGGTTGATGCTGCTGGAATTGATTCCGAAAAGAAGAGAGTTACAGTAGTCCAGTCGGGAGGAGATGAAGGTGCAGGAGTAGGCCATTCAGCCCCTCGAGCCAGCACCTACATTTAATGCGATCATGGCTGGACTTGTTCCTCTTTCACAGTTCCTATCTGTCCTGCTGATTATTATTATTATTTTTCATTCGGATTTTCAACTCCTAAAATTAATTTTGGTCTTCAAGTACGAAAACTGTACTGTGCGTGTAACCATTGCCTACTGATGTCAATGAGGTTGAACACATTATTATTGCAATCCTAATGAACACATCTTCATGTGTTTTTGGTGTAAAATTGGAGATGGTTGATCCATGCATTAATTCCACACACCAACTAATCTATTCACTCACTGATTGATATCTCCTGCCCTTTAAGGACAGCTCAACACCCAAAAGCATCAGTGTGCAATGAGGCCAAAGGATGGAGAGGCTGGTGTGCGCGACCCTTGTAAAATAAAGTTCAACTTCAGTTCGCTCCATAGCGAGACTGTGCTAGATGAGCATACATGGGGAGGCTTCTGCTCAGCCGCGAGCACAGATTTCCAATCTGGGAGGTGGGGACACCACAGTGGGAGTGGGTGTGGGTGGGGGTGGCCTCTCCCTTGGTGCAGCGGCTGACGGAGCAGGGTTTTACTGGCACTGAGGCACAGGCAGAGGACAACCAAAGTCTTCATTCCTCAGTGGACTCTCAGCTGACTGTAGTTAGAGCCCTGTTCTCTCCCAGGGAGAGACTGCTGCTCGCCAGGAGTAAGGATTAATAACACCAACCTATAGCACACAGTGACCATCAGGGAGCAGGTTGCTGTGTTCAGTCAAATAATCACATCAGATGGTGCATTGAAGCAGTTGAATCGGCAAGTCAAACTGTAAACATGTCACAAAGAGATGACACAATGAATGCGGCACGGTGGCGCAGCGGTAGAGTTGCTGCCTTACAGTGAATGCAGCGCCGGAGACCCGGGGCTCGATCCCGACTACGGGTGCTGTCTGTACGGAGTTTGTACTTTCTCCCCTGGACCTGCATGGGTTTTCTCCGAGATCCTCGGTTTCCTTCCACACTCCAAAGACGTACAGGTTTGTAGGTTAATTGGCTTGGTAAATGTAAAAATTGTCCCTAGTGGGTGTAGGATAGTGTTAATATGCGGGGATCGCTGGTTGGCGTGGACCCGGTGGGCCGAAGGGCCTGTTTCCGCGCTGTATCTCTAAACTAAACTAAACAGTAAACATGGTTGGTATAATTGAGATTCTTTTTATGGTGTTCTCTGTCCAGTTATTACCATGGCACACTGAAGAGAGAGTTTGAAGACAAGAGTCAATAATGCTCTTTCATCACATCAATGGTATCATTGTTCATTTATGCATCATTTATTCAGTCTGAACAGAATGGATTGTGGAAGGATGCTCCCTTCAGTGGAAAGGCTGAGCACAAAAAGTTATAGGTTTAAAATAAAGGGGAAAACATGTTAGAATGACTTGAGGACAATCTTTTTAGGCAGCAGGTAGTTGGAGTCTGAAGTGTACTGTCTGCATCAGTTGGGGAGCTGGGTTCTATCGTGGCTTTCCAGAGAGAATTGGACAAATATATAGTGATGAAAAAGCTGCAATGTAATGGCAAAAGGAGAGGGGTTGAATTAGCGAGTTGCACTGGATGAGAGTTAGCATGGATATGATGGGTCAAATGGCCACCTTCTGTGCTACAACCATTCCACAATTCTATTATTGGACGATGTCATTATCTGTGAGGAATTAAAGTGTTCCTGTTGGGACATTGATACTTTCTACTTTGTGCTTCACTGACTCTTCATTGATCTATGTGTGGTGGAGATTGTTTCTTTGTGCCTGGGTGTTTACAGGATCTTCCTCTGTTAGGGATCAGTGCTTTGCCTTCTGTCAGCATTGTACAAAATGTCTTTCACCGAGGCTTGGGGCCACATGAAGGGCAGGGATTAACGGATGGGTGGGATTGGGAGGAAAGGGCGTATTTAGATTAGTTTAGAGATACAGCGCGGAAACAGGCCCTTCGGCTCGCCGAGTCCACACCAACCAGCGATTCCCACAGACTAACACTATCCTACACACACCAGGGACAACATACAATTAAACCAAGCCTATTAACCTACAGACTTGTACATCTTTGGAATTTGGGAGAAAACCGGAAATCCTGGAGAAAACCCACGCAGGGCACGGGATGAAGGTACAAACTCCATACAGACAGCACCTGTAGTCAGGATTGAACCCGGGTCCCTGGTGCTGTAAGGCAGCAACCCTACCACTGAGCCATCATGGTCAGACAAGGTGAAGACATCAGTATTCCCTCCCCCACATCTTCTGTTCTCACATGGCAGCCTTTGGTGAAGTTACTGTGGATGCTTCAACCGCTGTAATGGTTTACAGCATCAGAACAGGGGAAAGAAACTTGTACAACTATTTGTAAGATGATTTTCACTACTTTTGTGATCTTTAAGGGGCACAGTTTGGGTGTTATGGCAAATATCTTCCACCAAGCTGCCCACCTTACTATACTGACCTCTGACAAAAAGGTTAGCACTGACACACTGGTTTTCATACTACTGGACCAGTTTTCATACCTGTGGAGACACTTATCAACAAGAACAGACATTGATGATGAAATTCCCGATCACCTTCAATGAGATGGCCAACACAGGTCTTGGTCTGCCAGCAGTAGTGATCCATGTGCTCCCATGTGCTTCAGAGACCTGGACTACTTACAATAGAAGTGACCTTATAGGCATGGACAAGAGGCTTGAAGGAAATGTCTATGATTGAGCTCTACTTGCAGTAAGACATGGAATGTTAAAAGTTATCCAAAAAGAATAGCAACGTGACAAGAACTCTGTGTCGAGATAATGAAGAGCAGAAGCTGAGAAACTTACTGTTCACCTGCAGATTATATGGAATGAAAACCTTGGCTGTGCTTTGATGAAACAAACCACATGTCCATTTCCTTCTTACTCCATCAGCTATTGCAATAATCAGCTGCAAAGAATCGTCCTCCTGCTTTGTTTGCATGAGATTTTTCTCCTCAACAACTTTGCCTTCATCATTGGTCCAAACCAGTCTCATTGACTCAGTGACATGAGACACAGAGCAGGTCAGGGTAATGTTTCTTCCCTCAGTCACTGCGCTAGATGGTTCAGTTGTGACTGTGGAAAGAAGAAAATCGTAAAACAATGAATTTTGTCTGGATTGTGTTGTGTTTTTCTCAGTACTTTGACACCAGTATCTGGCGTTCTAAGTGTGGAAAATTATATTGCACAACAAGAGTTAGAGGCATAGTCACACAGCATGAAACAATTCGGTCCATTCAGCCCAACTCATCCATGCCGACCAAGATGCTCCATCTAAAATATGTTCCCACATTTGGCCCATATCCCTCTGCACCTTTCCCATCCATGTACCTCTCCAAGTGTCTTTTCCATAATCATTCACAACAGTTTTGAACTAATTATACAAAGAGCAAACCAATGCCCACATCATTGTCTCTGGCCACAGTTTTGGCCACAACACTCATCCAGGTAAATATTAATCGATAAATTCCACAAAATACACTCAGTTTTAAGCCTCCAGTGAGTCTTCAAAAATTAGGATGGGTCGTTTGGGGTCAAAGAAACTTGGGGAACGTGTTAAGAGAAGTTGAATGATTTTTAAATATTTTCGATAGAAGCTCATTTGCACCTTTGTGAATCACATTTCATCATATTCCCTCTCTTATGTATAAAACAATGTGTTTTCAGCAAAGTAAATGAAAATAACATTTGATGTGATTCCCAATAATGTTGTTTAGGGCAGATTTTCGGTTCAGCAAAATACAAATAAGCTCTGGAGGTAAAATAATTCTTCAAACTTGGGAATTTCTGCTGACATTGCAGTCTGTACTCAGATTACCAGTAACTTAATTCTTGAAAGTAGTAACATCCAGTCTCCTACCTGTAACTGTGATTAGTTCAATGGTCACATATATATTTGATCCTGTGGAACATGTGTAAACTCCGGCATCTGCAAACTGCACGGGGACAATCCTCACATGGAAATTCTTGCCATTCACATTTCCATCTGTGGTTTCCAGTCGATTCCCAAAGTAGCTCCTGTCGACATGTATCGGCTCAGACCTGTGAGAAGAAGCTATTTCCTTCTCTTGATTCTGGAAACGTGGTGATCTCCAAGTCCATTTGGTTTCACTGAGCTCAGGAGAAGCTTCACAAATCAGGTCGAGTTCACTGTGATCTGTGACTGAGCGATAAACTGTGTACGTCTTGTTATGTAAACCTGCAAGAGAGGGACAGGGAACAAAGAATTAGATTTCCACACACGCCGAGATACAATGTTGTGAGTTTCCACAGGGACAAACCCCCGGCTCTGGGATGTCAGCTGGGACCCCTGGTTCTGGACTCGCCCAACATGGGGAACATTTTTCCTGCTTCTAGCCTGCCCAATCCCTTAATAATTTTATACGTTTCTATAAGATCCCCTCTCATCCTAAATTTCAGTGAATATAAACCCAGTCGATCCATTCTTTCATCATATGTCAGTCCGCCATTCCAGGAATTAACCTGGTGAACCTATGCTGCACCCCCTCGATAGCAAGAATGTCCTTTCTCAAACTAGGAGACCAAAACTGCAAACAATACTCCAGGTGTGGTCTCACCAGGGCCCCGTACAACTGCAGTAGGATATCTTTGCTCCTATACTCAAATCATCTCGCTATGAAGGCCAACATGCCATTTGCTTTCTCCATTGCCTGCTGTACCTGCATGCTTACTTCAGCACGATGTCCAAGTCACCTTAATCATAAAGCTGGTGTCCTGTTGACATCGCAACAACCTGAAGCTCAGTGCTCTTAAGACAGTGGAATTGATTGTAGACTCAATCCTCCCCTCCTGATTGTAGAGCTCCCCCTCCCCTCCCCCACTCATCTTCAACAACACCACAGTCACAACTGTGGAGTCATTTAATTTCTTCGGAATCATCATCTCCAGCGACCTTAAATGGGAGGCCACCATCGACTCCACAGCCAAAAGTCCCAACAGAGGATGTACTTCCTGCGGCAGCTGAGGAAACACAACCTGCCACAGGCAATGATGGTCCAATTCTACACGGCCATCGTAGTCTGTCCTCACCTTCTCCATCATGGTCTGGTTTGGCTCAGCCACCAAGCACGACACCTGGAGGCTGCAGTGAATCGTCCGATCAGCTGAGAAGGTTATTGGCTGCAACCTTCCCTCCATTGATGAACTGTACACTGCAAGGGCCAGGAAGTGAGCGGGAAAGATCATCTCTGACCCCTCTCACCCTGGCCACAAACTCTTTGAATCACTTCCCTCTGGCAGGTGAGTCCTGATTGTCAAAGCAGCCACAGCCAGACATAAAAACAAATTCTTCCCACGAGCCATAGCTCTACTCAACAGCCAAAAGTCGGTAGCCTCTTTTTACTCCGGTACTTTATTTTCACATGTTTAAATTATAATGTTTTATTTTTAATTGTTGTATATCGTGTTTTTACCACATGCGAGCAAAGCACTGTCAAATTCCTTGTGTATTATTACGTGGCCAATAAAATGTGATTCTGATTCTGATATTCCCTCTGCATTTATACTTGAATTAGTTCATATTTTCCTGTTCTGTTATACACTGAAAACTAGATGTTATTTCCATCACTGGATATTATTCTCTTTGATTCATGCAGGTGAACTGAAATGAATCTCTTGGTTCTCCTGTGTTGCTCCATCAATCTTAGTGCCACCATTTTATATTTCCACCATGTCCCAGGGTAAAGGCAATGTCCACATCCTGCAGTGTGGAAGCCCACGGGTGGAGTCAGTGCTCACTATACAACATGTGGAACAGTTTGATATCAAGAACTATTTAATACCTGCTGCAAGGCAGCTTTGGACTCACCCTGATCCACTTCGACATTGGTGTCTCCAGTGAGAACAATGGAGGTATTTTCCTGCACTTCCCATGTGTACAGATTGGGATTTCCTGTTCCAACATGTTGGATCATCAGATAGACGGCGTTATTCAGACGGATCTGATCAGTGTTGTTCCTCCTGTTCTGCTGAGATGAGCCTCTTGGTTTCCAGTGAAGACTGATGGTATCTGGGAGTCTGGAGATGGTACAGCTGAGGGTGATGTCACTGCCCATCACTGGCCTCGGTGAGTCAGCCTCAACTGTGGAAACAGACACATGTGGTTCAGTTCACCAACAGCTTTCTGAACTACTGTGGGCAGAATTGTCTTTTCCCTGCAGACAGACAGTCGGCTGAATGTTGAGCTGCCATGCTTAGTGATGTCATCAACACTTCCTGGTAGTGCCCACCTGTCCCCCTCGCCCCCTCGACTCCCACATCAACACTTCCAGGTAGTGACCACCTGTCCCCCTCGCCCCCTCGTCTCCCACATCAACACTTCCTGGTAGTGCCCACCTGTCCCCCTCGCCCCCTCGTCTCCCACATCAACACTTCCAGGTAGGGATGTTTTAAGTATAGTAGAAACACAGAACTGCAGATGCTGGTAAATATTTAAAAGGACATAAAGTGCAGGAGTAATTCAGCATGTCTGGTAATATGAATATCACTGCCCCTTAATTGGTACACGTGACAAAAAAGACCTTTGAACTCTAGAGAACATAGATAGGTGACGTTTCAGGTTGAGACCCTTCTTCAGACTGATTATATTTCTAGGATGTCTTTAACAGAGATTTATATGGGAGTGAATAAAATCATGAGAGGCATATCTATAGTAAACGCACATGGTCTTTTGTCCAGGGTTGGGGAATCAAAAACTAGATAGCACATGTTTAAGGTGAGAGGGGCAGATTTGATATACCCCTTAATATTAGGGACAGTTTTGACAAAGAGTGTGGTACATGAACATACTTTATGGAAAGATCGAGCAGAGGAAGTGTTTGATGCAGGTACAGCATTTAAAGGGCATTTAAACAGTTAGATGGAAAAAAGGTTGAAGGGATAAGGGCCAAATGAGGGCAAATGGGATGTTTAGATGGGTAGTTGGTCAGTATGGATGAATTGGGCCAAAGGGCCTGATTCAGTGCTGTGTGACACTATGACTCTATTACCTTTGATCCCAAATAGTTCCCACTGTCTCAGGATTTTCCCAGCGGGCTCTGTTTGAGTCCAGGTGAACAGTCCTGCAAGTTTGAATGTGGGCATCCTGATCCTCAGATTAAGGGTACCCCAGTCCGCATGCATCATCTGGGAGATGCCTGGTATTTGATTGTACTCATCACTCCATTGTACGTCCCACTGCTGATCTCTGCGGAAAGTGGCCAATCGCTTTGTGGTTTGTTGCCCTGAGTGTGGCCTCCATTCCAAGTCAATGGGGCCATTTCCAGGACTGTCTGGTCCTTTCAATACAAAGTTGCCTTCCTGATGGAAAAAGTAAATAGAATGTCCACTTCCTGTAGGAAAAGAGAACAAATGTGTAAATGTGGGACAATAATTTTTCACTGACCTTGTCATTAGCAATATTGCAGAGAATTAATCTTTACTAAGTTGTACGTTATAATTCATCATCATGGAACAGCATGGAAACAGGCCCTCTGCAGCAATCTGTCCACGTTGACCAGTGGGTCTCCATGGAGACACAAGAAACTGCAGATTGTGGATTGTTGATCAAACGCAAAGTGTTGGAGAAACTCAATGGGTCAGGCAGCATCTGTGGAGGGAATGGATTGATGACGTTTCATGTCAGGATGCATTCTCAGGCTGATGGAATGGGAGAGTGACAACTGGGGAAGGGAAGTAGGCATGAGACAAAGCATGGTGAGTGATAGGTGGATATAGGTGGGGAATGGTGATGAGTAGATGGATGGAGATAATGACAAAATGGAGGGGTGAAATGGAGACAAAAGGTTGTCAGTATAAACATGTGTAATAACAGGATCCATACATAAGAATAAGTTGTTTGTTGTAGTAAACACACAGAGCTCAAATACTTAGGTGTTGTAAGCTCAAGCTCAGCAACGAATCTAACTGGAGGCTGGACTAACAGACTAGATAATATGATGACTGTTTGAGTACACAGCGGCATGCAGTAAAACATGACATAGATCAGGTCAACTAATACTGACTGATCTACAGTCAGATCAGTAACAGAGGGAGGGATATGGGTGGAAATGGAGCAAGAACATAAAAGGAAAACTCTGCAATTGGAAGGGGTGGGAAATGAGTTGAAAGAGGAAGGGAAGAGAATAAGATAACTGGGTGGTGGGATAAATGCGTGCACAATGAAGGGGGGTTGGGGGAGAAGTGGGGTTCGGGAAGTGTTATTTGAAATTTGACAATTCGGTATTCATAACAGAGTTAGACCACTCAAACTGGAAGAAAATATTCCACTCAAATTTCAGGATCAATAAGCGACATCAAAACTGAATCATGACTCTAAGTATGAAGAACAAACCCTTATCACTTACCACGGGGCTCCAGATAGTACGGGACAACAAGCCGGGGCAGGTCTTGTTTAAACAAACCACATCTCCAGTTCCCTCTGCCTCTCTCAGCTTTCTGAATAACCAGACTCTGTGATTTCTCGTTCCAGGTCAGTGTCTTTTCTCCAACACTTTTGCCATCGCCATTGATCCAAACCAGTCTCATTGACTCAATGACGTGAGACACAGAGCAGGTCAGGGTAACGTTGTCTCCCTCAGTCACTGCATCAGACGGTTCAGCTGTGACTGTGGAAACAAGCAGGTTGTTTACATTTTAAACAATAAGTTCATCAGTAAACTCAGTGGCAACATTCTGTCTCCTACCTTTCACTGTGATTAGATCAATGGTGGGAAATCGATCTGATTCCAGAAAACAGGCGTAAACTCCGGCATCTTGAAACACAACGGGGACAATCCTCACACTGAAATCCTTGCCATCGAAGGGTTTCCCTGAGGTCACCAGTCGATTCCCGAAGTCGGTCCCTTTGACATTGGTGAGCTGAGAACGGTCTGCAGATGCTATTACTTTGTGTTGTTGAAGGTGATGAGATGTCCAGATCCACCCAGCACGGGAATAGCTACGACCATAACTCACAGAACAACCCAGGTGAAGTTCACTGTGATCTGTGCTGGAGCGGTAAAGTCTGTATCTCTTCCTATATAAATCTGTATCAGAGAGACAGAGGATAACTCCTTTCAGTATTACAGTTACCGTGCCATACAGAGATTCTCAACCGTATTCTTATAAACATTCGTGGTGTTTTGTTCAGCTGATCAAGTTTCAAATGTAACATCTTTCATGAATGCCGCACTAAACTCATCAGATCTTTATAAAATACAATGTCCTGTACGGCAGTAAATTGCAGTGAAGTTTGGATATTCCACTCTACATTTCAACATTAGGTTGGCCCCCACACCCGGACTGTCCGGGAATCTCCCGGGATGGAATGAAACCTCCCGGAGACTCCCGAGAGCGGTCTGGGAGGTGAATGTCTCTGTCAGTCTGTCTGCAGGAGGTGGTGCAGGTTCAGGCTGCGGACAGAAGCAGCCCAGAGGATGCCTGCGTGGGGACTGACCCGGACAGGTTGGCACTTCAAGTGGGTCGGGTCTTCCCGTCCCTTCATTCCCATTATTCCCACCATCCCTCTCCCATTCACACCCATTGATTCCCTGTCCTTCCCTGTTCCCGGGTCCTGCTCCCAGCTGAATGCTGATCCGAAGCCCGAGTCTGCAGCAGCTGGAATCACTTCAAGCAACACCAGACTCGGAGAGAAGGGTCAGTGAGGGGAGAGGGGATGGATTGTTGTTCAGTGCTGATGTGTGGGCCGGGACCCCCAGTGTGAGTGTGAGCAGCAAGTGCTGGTGGTTGTCATGGTGACTACACTTTCTATCTGACACTTTGATGTGAGTCCTGTATCAGTATCTCAGTCTCAGATACTGGAGCATTGATGGCAAGATAAACTGACAAAATACTTGACTGAAGAATGGTTACAGAAAGACATCCCCCTCCTGTGCTGTGTGTCTGTCACACAGAGACAAGCAGGCAGCTGCTCCACAGAGAGAGAGACTTTCTGTAAACTTCTCCCTGATCATTGCAGCATTTTATACTGGAGAGCAGTTGGTCACTGCCACAGTTCTTCACAGGGTACACACATAATATTACAAGAAGCACCGTGATACAAGCGTCTACTTGATATCCAATGGGAGGTGTTTACACTCACCGTTGTCTACAGTAAAATCTCCGTTACTTGTGTGAACAATGTTTCCGTTTTCTTGCACATCACACACATACTTCCCATCCTCCACTGTAACGTGTCGAACCATCAGATAGACCGTGTTATTCAGGCGGATCTGATCAGTGTTGTTCCTGTTCTGCTGGGATGAGTCCATGGGTCTCCAGTGAAGACTGACTGTATCTGAGAGTCTGGAGATGGTGCAGCTGAGTGTGACGTCACTGCCCAGCAGAGGCTTCTGTGGACTTGCCTCAACTGTGAAAAACAGATCAATGAGATTCAGAGTGAGTAGTGGTTTGTACAAGTCAAGTCCCAGATAGGACAAGGATATTCTTGCTTGCTGCAGCACAACAGAATATTGTAGGCATAAATACAGAACAGATCAGTGTGTCCATGTACCATAGAATATATATATATATACACATAAATAAACAGATAAAGTGCAATAGGCTGTTATAGTTCACAGTTTGTTTGAAGTTGTGTTTAATAGTCTGATGGCTGTGGGGAAGTAGCTGTTCCTGAACCTGGTCGTTGCAGATTTCAGGCTCCTGTACCTTCTACCTGAAGGTAGCGGGGAGATGAGTGTGTGGCCAGGATGGTGTGGGTCCTTGATGATGCTGCCAGCCTTTTTGAGGCAGCGGCTGCGATAGATCCCCTCGATGGAAGGGAGGTCAGAGCCGATGATGGACTGGGCAGTGTTTACTACTTTTTGTAGTCTTTTCCTCTCCAGGGCGCTCAAGTTGCCGAACCAAGCCACGATGCAACCGGTCAGCATGCTCTCTACTGTGCACCTGTAGAAGTTAGAGAGAGTCCTCCTTGACAAACCGACTCTCCGTAATCTTCTCATGAAGTAGAGGCGCTGATGTACTTGCTTTATAATTGCATCAGTGTTCTGGGACCAGGAGAGATCTTCAGAGATGTGCACGCCCAGGAATTTAAAGCTCTTGACCCTTTCCACCATCGACCCGTTGATATAAACGGGACTGTGGGCCCCCATCCTACCCGTTCCAAAGTGCACAATCAATTCCTTGGTTTTGCTGGTGTTGAGGGCCAGGTTATTGTGCTGGCACCATATGGACAGTTGCTCGATCTCTCTTCTATACTCTGACTCATCCCCATCAGTGATACGTCCCACAACAGTGGTGTTGTCGGCGAACTTGATGATGGAGTTCGCACTATGTCCGGCTACGCAGTCATGAGTATAGAGTGGGTACAGCAGGGGGCTGAGCACGCAGCCTTGAGGTGCTCCCGTGCTGATTGTTATCGAGTCTGACACATTTCCGCCAATACAAACAGACTATGGTCTGTGAATGAAGAAGTCGAGGATCCAGTTGCAGAGGGATGCGCAGAGACCCAGATCTGAGAGTTTGGTAACCAGCTTGGAGGGGATGATTGTATTAAATGCCGAGCTGTAATCGATGAATAACAGCCTGACATATGAGTCTTTGTTGTCCAAGTGGTCCAGAGCGGAGTGCAGAGCCAGCGAGATCGCATCCACGCAGTGAAATGCCGGCTGTTCGCCGTGGGACTGCAGGTGGAACCGGCAACATTCAGGTGTTGTTGTATTTACACATGCTCTGTTTCAAATATTCACAAACTGTTGAAAATCCATCTATTTCCACACCTTCTAGGTGTATCTGATTGCTCTCAAGAGGTGAACTCTATGGCAGAGCCCATGTTCCACAGGCGATGGACTTCCATCCACCTGGTCACAGGGTAACAGTAAGTAGCAGTGTCACCCCGGGGCCACTGCATGGAGACATTGGTTCCATACCACCTTGCCGCGATCACCTTACCGTGTGCCGGCAAGAAGACCATGGTATTCGCTGTGGGTCGATTCATTGATTTGCTGTTCCCAGTGAAGTCATCAAACTATTATCACCCCTGCTGATCATTACAGAATCAATGAACAAAAACACTTCCCCAGTTGTTTAACTTTTCACCGGGTGGAAGAAGTGTCACAATTCCCGCCATCGCTCATCATTATAGGTGACAATATTTACAGAGATAAATTAAACATTATTGATCCTTATCGCACCCACTCACCTTTCATCCCAAATATTTCATATTGTTTCAGGATTTGCTTTCTCGGTTCTGTTTGAGTCAAAGTGAAAATTCCTGCCCATTTAAATGTGGGTTTATAAATTGTCAGAACAAGGGTACCGTAATTCACATACATCCCCGGGTACAAGTCCACTTTACTCTCGCCAGCGGCCTTCACTTTGCTCCAATAGTCCCTCGTTCTTTTAAAAGTCGACAATTTTCCGATTTCCTTCCCTGAGTGTGGTTTCCATTCCCAGACAACAACAGTGTCTTTCTCAGCATTGTCTGTTCCGTTTAACACAATGTCGCCTCGGTTATCCAAGAAATACATTCGATTTATGTTTTCTGTTGCGAATACGAACAATGAAGAATTAATATTTAAAACACATTTTCCCCACAAACCCCATATCTGTAATCATTAATTTTGAACTGAATTTAATTCCAGACAGTTGTGATCTTCCTTGGAAACCCCAGCGAGGAAGACACGGTTTGTGAAGAGATGTGTGTGTGGAATAACCTGGCCTGATTGATGCAGGGATATTTCATCACATGAGAGAAGTGAGTGAGTGGGAGGGAGGGAGACGGAGGTGGGGATAGGGGGTTGTGTTGGGGATAGTGGAGGAACTCAACCTGGTTTTGAAGGAACTTTGTGGGAGCGTGAAGTGAAGACATTGTACGTGGTTCTTGGGCTGTGACTGGATCGATAAGTCGAGGGCAGTTCCACCCACCTGGACTGTGGTGAGGAGATGTTGGTGAAGGATGGTGTGAACAACCGTGTCAAAGGCTGCAGAGGCTGAGCGGGATGAGGAGGGAGAGTTTAACTCTGCAACAAGCTCACAGGAGGCTATTTCTGACTTTGATAAGGACCGTGTTGGTGCAGGAGAAGGAGAGGGAGTTGATGGGATGGGCTCAGGAATGGAGGTCCAGGAAGGATGGCGTGGATTTGTGAGGCGGCAGCACATTCAGGGATGTGGAATGGAGGTCCAGGAAGGATGGTGTGGATTTATGAGGCAGCAACACATTCAGGGATGTGGAATGGAGGTCCAGCAAGGATGGTGTGGATTTGTGAGGCAGCAACACATTCAGGGATGTGGAATGGAGGTCCAGGAAGGATGGCATGGATTTGTGAGGCAGCAACACATTCAGGGACGTGGAGAGGAAAGCGAGATTGACAATAGGGTGCGGGTTTACACGG
Organism: Malacoraja senta; assembly: GCA_038087875.1. Lineage (NCBI taxonomy): Eukaryota > Metazoa > Chordata > Chondrichthyes > Rajiformes > Rajidae > Malacoraja > Malacoraja senta. The sequence continues at coordinate 304,770 of JAXLNO010004985.1, forward strand.
ACAATGATAATTAATGCAAGGTGATTGTGACCGGTGAAGAGAAAGCACTTACTCTGTGTGGAAACTGGTCGAAGCAGGAAAACAAAGAAACCGAACATCAAACCAAGTGGCAAACTGCTGCAGAGAAACCTCGGCCTCATTTTGTACATTCTCTGTTTGGAAATAAGGTGCAGTTTTAGACTAAGGATCAGTAAATTGGTAGTTGGCAAATGTTGTATTGAGTACAGCCAGTTTGAAACTCCTGACCCTGGGGCACTTTACAATTGGCCGCATACAATTACACGGGGAAAATACATTCGCTTGGTGGACTCTGCCGCTAGAATATTGTCACTTCAGTAATCTGGGGTTTCACCACCATATTCAACCGCTATCGGTTTGCCTTGTCCCAAATCATTCATCTGGACTCCGCCTTTTTAATGTTTGACTCAATTACCTCCTACCACTCGGTAAAATATTCTCAACTAAATCAGACCTCGCAAGTGAGTCAATGAACAGAGAAGGCAACAGAATGACAAGGGACATTCAATATTCTCAAACGGTCCAAGGACGTTGTCAGCGAAACGGGAAAAAAGTATTCAATTTAGATTGACTTGGAAACGGAGACGAGGAAACACTTTTTCTCACTGAGAGTTGTGAGTCTGTGGGATTCTCTGCCTCAGAGGGCGGTGGAGGCCGGTTCTCTGGATGCTTTCAAGAGAGAGTTAGATAGAGCTCTTAAAGATAGCGGAGTCAGGGGATATGGGGAGAAGGCAGGAACGGGGAACTGATTGGGGAAGATCAGTCATGATCACATTGAATGGCATACTCCTGCACCTATTGTCTATTGTCTATTGAAACCAGTAGGAAAATGGCATATGCTGGTCATTTAGCTGTGAGAAATAAAGGAGACAAAACGAAGTTAATAAAGTTTGTATGCCCTTGTCAAATCTAAAGTGGAACAAACTGATTGAATGAGTGATAAACCACAGTTTACAGGACATCCAACATTGTTCAGTTTGTGGATACCAGTTAAACCATTCTTTGACATGAAGTGAGACTGCAGTGAGCTCGCCAACCTTGTGAGAAGAGACTGATGGTGAACGAGTACAGAGACTGAGCAACAAAGCTCCAAGCACGGCGACACACTGAGATTCACAGTCTCACACAGTTTCTTTGGAAGGGCAAGCACCCTTCCTCTTTCTTTCCAGCTCAAGATTCAGACACCATTTGTGTTGATAATGTTTGCCTCAGACTAAAAATCATCTTGTAAAAGCTAATTTGGACAAACCAAATCGGGAATTTCCTGAGATCACAAATATATTGGATAAGTTTAGACTTGGAACCTCCTTATATTAAATGCTATTAGTGGGTGGCAAATGTCTAAGATAATGGCAAACGAGGGAATCTGCTGTTTTGTAACGAAGGGAACATGGTCAATATTCACGCCTTGCAGCGATGTTAAAGCTTTAGCACAAGTTCAAGTGAGTTTATTGTCATGTGTCCCTGATAGGACAATGAAATTCTTGCTTCAGCACAACAGAACATAGTAGGCATTGACTACAAAACAGATCAGTGTGTCCATATACCATTATATGTCCATATACCATTATAGCTGGTCCTGCAGTTTAAATCTATATCCAAATGTATCAGATCACGGTGGGTTTAGGGGGTTACAAATGAGGTGCATTTGATAATCAGGATCATACATTATTTTCAAACTTAGTACAATATTGAATGCTAATTTTCTCCCGAGCTTTTAATTTCTCTCAAGGAGTAACCTCCAGCCAATATTTTCATTCGCATCCAAATTGTTCCTGCATCTTGCAGTGTTCTCCAAGTTCAACCTCACAGAGTGCACCAAGACCTTCACAGCCTCTGAGAATAACCCACATAACCACCTTGCATTTCTCTAAAACAAATGTCACCATTTGAAGTGGTGATAATCTATAAAATCATACTGAAGAATGTTTGATCGTCGTGTGATCTTGAACGGAACAGGGACACTAAATAATTTGCAAAGGAAATGCTGCAGTAAATTGCTAGTTGGCAAGTGTTGTATTGAACACAGCCACTTTGAAAACCTTGGGCCCGGACCATTTGTGAATTAACCGCACACAATTACACGGGGAAGGACCATTCCTCTGTGGAATCTGCCACTGGAATATTGTCACTGCTGTAATCTGGGATTTCACAACCACATTCAGTCGGTTTGCCTTGACTGAAACGACTCATCTGTACGCCGACATTTTCATTCTTGACCCACTTCCTTCCTGCTTCTCGGTAGAATGGTTTTAACTCATTTGTACCTCACTAGGCAGACAATTAATTGAACGGGCAACAGAACGGCGAGGACGTTGAACATCCTCAATCAGTCCCAGAGGATTGCCGGAGAAATGGGAAAAATACAATCCACATGAGCATGGATACATTAGATTGACCAGGCAACAAAGAAGAAAGCCCAAATGGGTAAAATGGAAGATGCTGGTAATTTAGCTTCATTAAGTTTCTAGTGGAAACAATGGAGACAAATATACATTGATAAAGTTTCGTGTTGGAAGGAACTACAGATGCTGCTTGATACCGAATATAGACACTAAAGTAACTGGGCGGGAGTAACTGGGCGGGACAGGCAGCATCTCTGGAGAGAAGGAATGGGTGACGTTTCGGGTCAAAGAAATCTGGGTCTGAAGAAAGGTCTCGACCCGAAACGTCACCCATTCTTTCTCTCTAGAGATGCTGCCTGTCCCGCTGAGTTACTCCAGCATTTTGTGTCTCTCTTCATTATTCATTACGTTTCAATGTCCTTGTAAAATCTAAAGCAGAACAGGCTGTAACAGTCTAATAAATGGTTGTAGGAGTGGAATATCACACGTTAGAAATTATTGAACGGAGTTCCGTTTCTAGATCCCATTTAAACCACTCCTTTACCTGAAGTGAACCTGTAGTAAGGTCGCCTACCTTGTGGGAAGAGACTGGTGAACGAGTCCAGAGATTTGGGCAGCAAAGCTCCAAGCACGGCGACACACTGAGTTCCCCAGTCTCACTCTGTGTCTTATGAAACTACAGGACCTTCCTCTTCCTCTCCTGCTCATGGTTCAGACATCACTTCTGTTGAAAGCGTTTGTGTCAGCGTAAAATCCATCTTGTAAAACCTTATTTCGGCAAAGGAAAATGGGAATTTACTGAGCTCAAGCATGCATTGGATGCGTTGAGACATGGAACCTCATCTTTCTAAAGGTTATTGGAGGATAACAAATGTCAAGGGCATTGGGGAGTGCTAACCAGCCTGGAGAAAGACAAGTATAATTAATGCTATTCACAACTGAAGTTAGAATAGTTTCCAGTAACACATATTGAAGCAGATGACTGTGTGATGTTTGAAAGGTCTATGATAATGGCAAATGACAGAATCTGTTGGTTTGTAATAAATGGAACGGTCAATATTCTTGCCTGTTCATGCTGTAGTTGGTCCGATAGTTCAAACCAATATTCAATTGCATCAGATCATGGTGGAGGTTGGACTTAGGAGGTCAACAATGAGCTACATATGATAATCAAACTACTACAATTTTTCAAAGTAAGTCCAATATTGAGAGCAATTTTCTCCTCAGTTCTGAATTTCACTCAAGGTAGAACCTCCAGCAAACATTTTCACGGTCACAAGTTTTTCCCCATGTCATTTGGTGTTCTCCAAGCACAACCTCACAAAGTTGCACCAAGATCTTCACAGCCTAGAGATATAGACACGAGATATACATTGTGTTCCAGGTGTACACTGGCCCTATCCCCGAACTCTATCCCCATTACATTGATGACTGCATCAGTGCTAGAAAATATATCCACACTATGCAAGCACAATCCATACCCAGAATTGTTTGGTCAAGTTAGTGGAGTGGCATAAATTGGCCCAGTTAGTCACCATCATAACTTGGAAATACATTGCTGATCCTTCGTTATTTGTGGGGCCTACTCCTATCATTTACATCATTTACTAAACACCTCAGTGGTGAAATAAGGATGGTCACATCCTCATCGGTTAAAAATGGAAGCCTAAGCACTGAGGCCCACATCCAAAAACATAGATTTATAAGCAACAATTCTGGAGGGAATCACAAAGTGCAGCTCATCATCAGCTCAGGAGTTAGTGTCGTCCTCATTGTGACAAGAAATCTAATCAGGCTCCTTCCTTAATCCAGGTTAACAACTAATTTCCCCCAATATGTTTGAATTCTGCAGAGAAATACAATTCATTTTTATTGCTGCTCACCCTCTGTTTTGATATTTCCCCCCAGCTCCTGAATCTTTCTCTTCGTAATTCATCATATCACCCCCTCCAACCTACACTGTCTGTCACTCTCACATTTTAAACATCACCCCCTGTCTTAACGGCTGCAAATGTCTCCGTTGAGGCACTTGCTGAGTTTCACAGCAGAAGTGTAAACAGGACCTAACACAGATCCTTCCTCTTTTACGCTGATCTTATCTTCAGAAACAACTTATCTATTTACCCATTACATTTAAAAGTAATTCCGTATAATTCTATTTATGTAATTTTTTTAATTACTATGAGAACAGAACATGGGGCATGTGTGCTGAGGATGCATTTATTATAAGGATAGTAACTAACTATTGCATTGTTGGTATCTTTACCAAAAAGCATAATTTTTAAAATTATTGTTGCTACTTCCCACTGATTAAAAAATAAAATAGTGGTGTTTCTATTGTTCCTATTGTCTATTGTCTATTGTGGTGTTTCTCTCTACTAAATTACTGCTCTTTGTTGTTTTCAACATATTACATTTCCTGTTTGCTACTTGTTGGATGAAAATATTTCAATCTCCAACCTAGTTTGGTGTTTCCAGGTTCCAAAACAGTGTTTGGATATTTTAAAATAATTTATGCGATAAGACAATGTCTTTTTGAATTTATGTAAGTGAAATCATGGCTAACAAATCTATTGGAGATGATGGTGATGTACCATGTAGAATAGATAAGGGAGAAGATGTGGAGACCCAAGAGTTTGCAGATTCTGGAAACATGAGCAAAGAGCAAACTGCTGGAGGGAATTTGTGGATCAGGAATCATCTGTGGAAGTAAATGGACAGATGACCATTGGCAACTGAAGAAGGGTCACGATACACAGGGTCATCTGCACATTTCCCTCGACAGATGCTGCCTGACCCACTGAGTCCCTCCAGCAGATTGTTTTTTTTTGTTTCAGGGAGAACAAGTGGATGTGTCCAATTTTCAGAAGGTCTTTGAATTTTTTAATATGTGGATTAGGCAATATTAAACAGGCATGAATTGAAAATTATTTGGCAGACAGGAAACAGAGAGAAGACTTCGTTAGTGTGTCAGTTGGTGATGAATGATCCAGAATCAATCCCGTTCTTGAGTCCGTTATTTTCAATGTTCATCAATGGTATTGACAAGGAAACAAATTTAATGTTTCTAAGTTTGATGACATGAAACTGAGAGTAAGTAGGAGAAGCAAAGAGGATGCAAAGAGGTTTCCAGGTGATGTCAGTCAGTTGAGTTACTTGCCAAATATACACAGATGCAGCAGAGAGTCATAGGGCTGTAGAGCATGGAAATAGACACATCGACCCAACGCACACATGCTGACCAAGATGTCCAACTGACCCCATCACAACTGGCTGTGCCTGGCCCTTGTCTCTCCAAACATGTCTTTGTGCTCTCCTTACCGGAGAAAGGGTTTTTCAGCCACAGATGTAATGCAGCCGAGGCTGACCAGACTGATTCCTGGAATGGCAGGACTAATGTGTAAGGAGAGGAGGAGCTGACTGAGCCAGTAGTCACTGGAGTTTGGAAGACTTAAACATGACCTCTCTAAATTAAACAAAATTCAAAGCAGAGCTGGACAGACTCGATACATAAAGATATTTCCAGTGACTGTAGGATCTGGAACAAGGGGTTTTGGACTCAAGATAAGGGGTGAAACATTTAGGGCTGGGACATTTCTTCATTGTGAATATGGTGAGCCATTGAAATCCACCCCACAGAAAATGGTAGATGGCAGGTCACTGAATCCTGTTAAGTAGGGGATAGATTTATTTGACATAAAATGCATCAACATTTATCGGGAGAGAATTGGAATATGAGATTGTTTGGAATGATTGAACAGGCTCAAAGTGACAAATAATCCACCCCTGATTCTCTTTTGCATGTTTCAATAGGTTTTGGGGTGTTTTCTTTGTCCTTCACACTTCTGATGTTTATTTACACATTGTGAAATTTAGTTGAGATAAAAAAACAGGAAGTGAAACAGCCCAGAGCTCAGAATAGACGAATCATTGTGGTTAAATTGCAAGACAGCTCTTCCTGCAGCCTTGACCATTGCTCTGAATTTGGCATCAGGTCCTGAATACAGGGCCTGAATACAGGGCTGCCAACTCTCACACATTGACATTTTCCTTCACCTTTCCTTGGCTAAGAGCTCCCTCTTTCCCTGAATCCCCACCCTGGTGATGGGAACCCCCTCTTTCCCTGCACCCCCACCCTGGTAATGGGAACCCCCTCTTTCCCTGCATTCCTCCCCTGGTGTGAACACTTCCCTCAACATCTTGGTCACTCTGCACCTCCCAAACCAGTCTCATATTTCACTCTATCCCCTTCCATCCGTATCCCTCCCTCCAGCTTTACGTTTCACTCTTCTCATCTGTTGCACCTTTTGTCTCCTTGTCACCCCTAGCCAATGTCACAACCCATCACCCTCTCCCCTGTATCCACTAATCACGTAACAGGCTTTGTACTGCTCCCACCTCTTTCCCACTTTCTCTGTCCGACTCCATTAGTCTGAAAGGGTCCCAACAGGAAACGACAGCATCTGTCCATTCCCTTTGTGGTCGGGTAGATGGTGCCTGATCTGCCAAGTACCTCCAGCACTTTGTTTTGGACCAGGTTACATCCCCTGGTTAAAGTCATCCTAGTTGGCTGCTGTTGCAGGGAAAGTAGTTTAATGTTCACTCGACTAAGTTCATTCAGACACAGGAGGCCTGGTCCCCCAACGCAATATTCCACCACTCACCCATAACCCCAACTACGCAGGCGTGGCTGACGTATTCTGGTTGTGACGCTCCTGATCTCACCCCCCCCCACTCCGCTCCTTGCCCTTCCACCCCCCCCCCACGCACTCACTCCATCCCCCTCCCCGCATCCATTATTAGCGGCTCTCCGACAGAGCATCCATTCCCGCCCATTGGGTTCCCATTGTGATGTAGAATATGCAGGCATTACTGCGCAGGCACAGCTGACGGGCATGGCAAGTGGAAAAGGGATATTAATGTCTAAAATGTGAATAACTCTTAAAATGCAGCAACAATTTGAACGTTAAAGATGAGATTTATTCAGTTCAGTTATTTCTTGTTGTGTCTCTTGTTGCATTCTGGTTCTCACTGTGTCAGGTCTCACGTTTGATCTAGTTTCTGTTTCTTATTGTTTTTAGTATTATTGGTTGCATTCTTGTTTTATTTTGGTGTCTCACATCTCCTCTCGTTTCAGGTCCCATTTCCTGTCATGTCCTTTCCCCTCGTGTGATTGTAGGCCCCACCCTGATGTGTTTCACCTGTGTCTCGTTATCCCCTGTTAAAGGCCTGTGTCACGAGTCTGCGGTCATTGGCGGCGAAACAGGAAGAATCTACCGCTCCTGGGCTGCCATAGACCGCGCACTCGGTCAAACGCACAATTCCGGGGCCGTGCGGCGTTGTTCCCAACACCGCACGGTGCTAAAATAAAACCAACACTGTTCAAAAATATGTCCCTACCGCACAGCCTCCGCCAGTGAGGCACGAGTGCAGCACGGCCGCCGCCAGTGTGGCACGAGCGCCGTGCGTCGAACTTGCACCGCCACAGCCTCCGCTAGTGAGGCACGTGTGCGGCACGGCCGCTGCCACAGCCACCGCGATCAGCACAGCCGCCGCCACAGCCGCCGCTAATGAGGTACGAGTGCAGCACGGCCGCCGCCAGTGTGGCACGTGTGCGGCACGGCCGTCGCCACAGCCACCGCTACAGCGCCGCGATCAGCACAGCCGCCGCCACAGCCCCCGCCAGTGTGGCACGTGTGCGGCACGGCCGCCGCCACAGCCACCGCTACAGCGCCGCGATCAGCACAGCCGCCGCCACAGCCGCCGCTAGTGAGTCACGTGTGCGGCACGGCCGCCGCCACAGCCACCGCTACAGCGCTGCGATCAGCACGGCCGCCGCCACAGCCCCGCAGATCCAAAATGACGTCATCGCAGTCGGCCCGCCCTTTTTTTTTACTTACCGCAAGCTCGTGGGACCAGCCGTATTTAAACCACTCGGCCCCCGCGTAGCATCCGTGCGGCGCTCCCGTGGCATAGGCTCGGCGCTCTCGCCGTTGCCGTGCGGTCCCCTCTACAGGCGAAGCCGCGCTTCACCGCCGATGACCATAGGACAACGTGTGCTTGCCTTCAATGCTAAGGCCATTGAATGTTAGATTGAGGAAGTGTCTATTTTGTTTCTAAAGATAAAACTTCAATTGCAATACTTCTGTTCTGGTGCTGCTCACTGTGGGTCAAAGGCTGGATTATAAGGACAGGAACATTGCCCCATCTCCCACACACTGTTACTGTGCTGAGGAATGAAGCAACGATATGTCAAAGTGTGGTCCATCAGGGAATGTTGCCACTTGACCCACTCCAGACTGCAGGAAAACGTGCTGATGGATGCACTGAAGCTTGGTGCAACCAACATACAAACTGATATCACATTCAGGACCTGAAGCAACATTCAGAGCAATGGTTAAGGCTGCATTAAGAGCTTTTATGCAATTCAACCACAATGATTCGTCTATTTTGATCTCTGGTCTGTTTTAGTTCCTGATTTGTTTCTCAACTAAGGGGAGTGGGAGGCAACTGTGGTTGACAAGAGAAGTTAGGGATAGAATAAAACTAAAAGAAAAGATGTACAACACAGCAAAGAGTAGCCGGAAGCCAGAGGATTGGGAAACTTTCATAGGACAACAGAAGGAACCAAAACGGGCAATACGGGCTGAAAAGATGAAGTACGAAGGGAAGCTGGCCAGGAATATAAAGAAGGACAGTAAAAGCTTCTTTAGATATGTTAAGGTAAAAAGAATAGCAATGTCAAATGTGGGTCCCTTGAAGGCAGACGTGGGTGAAATTATTATGGGTAACAAGGAAATGGCAGAAGAGTTGAACAGGTACTTCCGATCTGTCTTCACTAAGGAAGACACAAACAATCTCCCAGAAATACTGGAGGACAGAGGATCTAAGGGGGTAGAGGAACTGAAAGAAATGTTCATCAGGCGAGAAATAGTATTGGGTAGTCTAATGGGACTGAAGGATGATAAATCCCCTGGGCCTGATGGTCTGCATCCCAAGGTCCTCATGGAGGTGGGTCTAGAAATAGTGGACGCATTGGTGATCATTTTCCAATGTTCAATAGATTCAGGATCAGTTCCTGTGGATTGGAGGATAGCTAATGTTATCCCACTTTTCAAGAAAGGAGCGAGAGAGAAAACAGAGAATTATAGACCAGTTAGCCTGACATCGGCGGTGGGGAAGATGCTGGAACAATTATAAAAGATGAAACAGCCGCACATTTGGATAGCAGTAACAGGATCGGTCCGAGTCAGCATGGATATACGAAGGGGAAATCATGCTCGACCAATCTTCTGGAATTTTTTTAAGATGTAACTAGGAAAATGGACAAGGGAGAGCCAGTGGATGTAGTGTACCTGGACTTTCAGAAAGCATTTGATAAGGTCCCACATAGGAGATTAGTAGGCACAATTAGGGCACATGGTATTGGGGTAGAGTGCTGACATGGATAGAGAAGTGGTTGGCAGACAGGAAACAAAGAGTAGGGATTAATGGGTCCCTTTCAGAATGGCAGGCAGTGACTAGTGGGGTACCGCAAGGCTTGGTGCTGGGACCGCAGCTATTTACAATATACATCAATGATTTGGATGAAGAGATTCAAAGTAACATTTGCAAATTTGCAGATGACACAAAGCTGGGTGACAGTGTAAACTGTGAGGAGGATGCAATGAGAATGCAGGGTGACTTGGACAGGTTGGGGGGAGTGGGCAGATGCATGGCAGATGAAGTTTAATGCGGATAAATGTGAGGTTATCCACTTTGGTAGTAAAAACAGGAAGGGAGATTGCTATCTAAATGGTGTCAAGTTGGGAAAAGGAGAAGTACAACGGGATCTGGGGGTCCTTGTTCATCAGGCTATGAAAGTAAGCATGCAGGTACAGCAGGCAGTGAAGAAAGCGAATGGCATGTTGGCCTTTATAACAAGAAGAATCGAATATAGGAGCAAAGAGGTCCTTCTGCATTTGTACAGACTCCTAGTGAGACCACACCTGGAGTATTGTGTGCAGTTTTGGTCCACTAATTTGAAGAAGGACATTCTTGCTATTGAGGGAGTGCAGCGTAGGTTCACCAGGTTATATCCCGGGATGGCAGGACTGTCATATGCTGAGAGAATGGAGCAGCTGGGCTTGTACACTCTGTAGTTTAGAAGGATGAGAGGGCATCTCATTGAAACATATAAGTATGTTAAGGATTTGGACACGCTAGAGGCAGGAAACATGTTCCCGTTGTTGGGGGTCCAGAACCAGGGGCCACAGTTTAAGAATAAGAAGTAAGCCATTTAGAACGGAGATGAGGAAACACTTTTTCTCACAGAGAGTTGTGAATCTGTGGGATTCTCTGCCTCAGAGGGCGGTTGAGGCAGGTTCTCTGGATGCTTTCAAGAGAGAGCTAGATAGTGTCTCTGGAATTCTCTGCCACAGAATGTAGTTCAGGCCAGTTCATTGGCTATATTTAAGAGGGAGTTATATGTGGCCCTTGTGGCTAAAGGGATTAGTGGGTATGGAGAGAAAGCAGGTACAGGATACTGAGTTGGATGATCAGCCATGATCATATTGAATGGCGGTGCAGGCTCAAAGGGCCGAATGGCCTACTCCTGCACCTATTTACTATGTTTCTATAGGGCTCTTAAAAATAGCGGAGCCAGGGGATATGGGGGGAAGGCAGGAACGGGGTACTGATTGGGGATGATCAGCCATGATCACATTGAATGGCGGTGCTGGCTCGAAGGCCGAATGGCCTACTCCTGCACCTATTGTCTATTGACTGAGATCACCTGGAAATCTCTTTGCATCCTCTTTGCTTCTCCTAATTGCTCTCAGTTTCATGTCATAAAACTCAGAAATTTTAAATTTACTTGTCAAAATCATTGATGTACATTGAAAATAACAGGCTCAAGCAATGGTTTCAATGATGGCTCATTAGTCACCATGTGCCACCCAAAACAAGTCTCGGTTCCTAGCCTGCTAAAGAATTTTCAATCCATCCCAGTTGAACATTGCCAAATCCACATATTTTAATATTCCTTGTTGATCTTTTATGCATGGTTTTATCAAAGACCTACTGAAAATTCAACACATCCACTTCTTCTCTCTGAAGCAAAAATAACCAAAACAAATTCCTGGAGGAACTCAGCGGCTCAGGCAGCATCTGTGGAGGAAAATGATTCATCCAACAATTTCTTTTTTTTCAAGATCAAAACATTGTTTTGGAAAACAGAAACAACAAACAAGGTTATATATTGCAATCTTTTCATACAGCAGGTAGGAAACAGGAAATTTGAAATGTGGGAAAGAATAAAGTTCATTTGAATAGTCAAGAGAAACACCGCTATTTTAGATTTTAATCAGTCGGATGTAGCAAAAACAATGACATTTGTTCCCTTTTTAGTGAAGACACCATCATTGTAATAGGAGAACACATTTCACAATAACATTTGAAGAAGTACATTAGTTTTACAAACTACATTTCAATCATTTAATCCCGTTCATTTAATCCACTATTACCAATGAAGAATAATGTCTGAAGTTTACTGACCTTCTGCAGAGGAACTTGTGTGGAATTCTGGAGAAGCAGCAACGTGGCTTTGAGCCCAGCACAGGACAAGCTGAGGCTCCCTCACACTGCACAGTAACTGACACTGCCTCTTGTCAAACTAAATGACACTCCCCCTCCAGCTCAGGGTTCCGGCACCACTGGTGTTGATACAAATGGGTTCAGATATAGAATTATACAACAAATAAAGATTTCATCTGGAATCAAACTTGCACCTTTGGGATTTTGAACATTTCGAATGGATCTCAAATGGGAGAGCTCCAGGTGCTTTGCTGCATCCTGCTGGGCCTGATGTTCCACGAGAGAGTACATGCAATCCAGGGAGGTCCTGCCATTTCATGATGAAAAAACCTCCATAGAGGGTTGTGTTCATTAAACATGCTGGCAATTCCATTGCACCCATTAGGATAAACTGAACCATTCCCGGAGAGAGGATTGGCCCTGGTGAAAGGTGAAAGAACATACTGTTTCCTCACTTGCCTCTTCATGGGAAGGAGCCCACAGATTTCACCATGGGAAGCTTTCACTGTCCTAATGAATGCCCACCATTATTGGTCAGCTGAGCAAAATCTCGAATGACATTAAAAGAAGCAAGAGTACAGAGTGTACACTGGGTGTGGACCTCAGCATCCATCATTGGGAGTGGCTTGGTCACACGACCACTCACTGAGATGGCTGAACCCTGAAGGATGTGTCTGCCAGGCTCTTTCTACAGCAGGTAGAGAATGAGCCAACACAAGGGATTGACCTACTTGACCTCCTCCTCTCCTGTCCACCTGCAACAGGTGAATCTGTTGACCATGGCTTTGGCAGAAATCAGAAGACCATTGCACAGTTCTCATTGAGGACAATGTTTTGTCATTACACCAAAGTCATCCCATATTGCTCTGACTGGCACAACAGTTTTGGATGTCATCTTCCCAAAGGAGCTGCAGAGGCTGAGACATTGACTATGTTCAAGGTAGAGGTTGATTGACTATAAACTCAACAGAAGTCAGGAGACGTGGGGAAAGTGGGAAGGTGGTGTTGAGACCAATATTGGATCAGCTGTATGGGCCTGAAAAATTGTGCTCCCTCAGACTTTATTCCTTGGAGTGTAGGAGGCTGAGATTGTTGAATTATTGAGGGGAATAGATAGGCTGAATGAACAGAGCCTTTTACCCAGTGTGGGGGTATCAAGAACCAGAGGACACGGGTTTGAGGTGAGATAAGGTTTAATATGAACACAACGGGCATCCTTTGCATTCAAAGGATAAAGGATTCAAACAAGAGGAGTTGAGTATAGAAGCAAAGAGGTCCTTCTGCAGTTGTACAGGGCCCTAGTGAGACCACACCTGGAGTATTGTGTGCAGTTTTGGTCCCCTAATTTGAGGAAGGACATTCTTGCTATTGAGGGAGTGCAGCGTAGGTTTACAAGGTTAATTCCCGGGATGGCTGGACTGTCATATGCTGAGAGAATGGAGCGGCTGGGCTTGTATACTCTGTAGTTTAGAAGGATGCCCAATGCCCTTGACATTTGTTATCCTCCAATAACCTTTAGAAAGATGAGGTTCCATGTCTCAACGCATCCAATGCATGTTTCAGCTCAGTAAATTCCCATTTGCCTTTGCCGAAATAAGGTTTTACAAGATGGATTTTACGCTGACACAAACGCTTTCAACAGAAGTGATGTCTGAACCATGAGCAGGAAAGGAAGAGGAAGGTCCTGTAGTTTCATAAGACACAGAGTGAGACTGGGGAACTCAGTGTGTCGCCGTGCTTGGAGCTTTGCTGCCCAAATCTCTGGACTGGTTCACCAGTCTCTTCCCACAAGGTAGGCGACCTTACTACAGGTTCACTTCAGGTAAAGGAGTGGTTTAAATGGGATCTAGAAACGGAACTCCGTTTTCAATAATTTCTAACGTGTGATATTCCACTCCTACAACCATTTATTAGACTGTTACAGCCTGTTCTGCTTTAGATTTTACAAGGACATTGAAACGTAATGAATAATGAAGAGAAACACAAAATGCTGGAGTAACTCAGCGGGACAGGCAGCATCTCTGGAGAGAAAGAATGGGTGACGTTTCGTGTCGAGACCTTTCTTCAGACCCAGATTTCTTTGACCCGAAACGTCACCCATTCCTTCTCTCCAGAGATGCTGCCTGTCCCGCCCAGTTACTCCCGCCCAGTTACTTTAGTGTCTATATTCGGTATCAAGCAGCATCTGTAGTTCCTTCCAACACGAAACTTTACCAATGTATATTTGTCTCCATTGTTTCCACTAGAAACTTAATGAAGCTAAATTACCAGCATCTTCCATTTTACCCATTTGGGCTTTCTTCTTTGTTGCCTGGTCAATCTAATGTATCCATGCTCATGTGGATTGTATTTTTCCCATTTCTCCGGCAATCCTCTGGGACTGATTGAGGATGTTCAACGTCCTCGCCGTTCTGTTGCCCGTTCAATTAATTGTCTGCCTAGTGAGGTACAAATGAGCTAAAACCATTCTACCGAGAAGCAGGAAGGAAGTGGGTCAAGAATGAAAATGTCGGCGTACAGATGAGTCGTTTCAGTCAAGGCAAACCGACTGAATGTGGTTGTGAAATCCCAGATTACAGCAGTGATAATATTCCAGTGGCAGATTCCACAGAGGAATGGTCCTTCCCCGTGTAATTGTGTGCAGTTAATTCACAAATGGTCCGGGCCCAGTGTTTTCAAAGTGGCTGTGTTCAATACAACACTTGCCAACTAGCAATTTACTGCAGCATTTCCTTTGCAAATTATTTAGTGTCCCTGTTCCGTTCAAGATCACACGACGATGAAACGTTCTTAAGTATGATTTTGAAGATCATCACCACTTCAAATGGTGACATTTGTTTTAGAGAAATGCAAGGTGGTTATGTGGGTTATTCTCAGAGGCTGTGAAGGTCTTGGTACACTCTGTGAGGTTGAACTTGGAGAACACGGCAAGGTACAGGAACAATTTGGATGCGAATGAAAATATTGGCTGGAGGTTACTCCTTGAGAGAAATTAAAAGCTCGGGAGAAAATTAGCATTCAATATTGTACTAAGTTTGAAAATAATGTATGATCCTGATGATCAAATGCCCCTCATTTGTAACCCCCTAAACCCAACGTGATCTGATCCATTTGGATATAGATTTAAACTACAGGACCAGCTATAATGGTATATGGACATATAATGGTATATGGACACACTGATCTGTTTTGTAGTCAATGCCTACTATGTTCTGTTGTGCTGAAGCAAGAATTTCATTGTCCTATCAGGGACACATGACAATAAACTCACTTGAACTTGTGCTAAAGCTTTAACATCGCTGCAAGGCGTGAATATTGACCATGTTCCCTTCGTTACAAAACAGCAGATTCCCTCGTTTGCCATTATCTTAGACATTTGCCACCCACTAATAGCATTTAATATAAGGAGGTTCCAAGTCTAAACTTATCCAATATATTTGTGATCTCAGGAAATTCCCGATTTGGTTTGTCCAAATTAGCTTTTACAAGATGATTTTTAATCTGAGGCAAACATTATCAACACAAATGGTGTCTGAATCCTGAGCTGGAAAGAAAGAGGAAGGGTGCTTGCCCTTCCAAAGAAACTGTGTGAGACTGTGAATCTCAGTGTGTCGCCGTGCTTGGAGCTTTGTTGCTCAGTCTCTGTACTCGTTCACCTTCTCACAAGGTAGGCGACCTCACTCGTTCACCTTCTCACAAGGTAGGCGACCTCACTGCAGTCTCACTTCATGTCAAAGAGTGGTTTAAAAGGTATCCAGAAACTGAACAATGTTGGATGTCCTGTAAACTGTGGTTTATCACTCATTCAATCAGTTTGTTCCACTTTAGATTTGACAAGGGCATACACACTTTATTAATCTCGTTTTGTCTCCTTTGTTTCTCACAGCTAAATGACCAGCATATGCCATTTTCCTACTGGTTTCAATAGACAATAGGTGCAGGAGTAGGCCATTCAATGTTATCATGACTGATCTTCCCCAATCAGTACCCCGTTCCTTCCTTCTCCCCATATCCCATGACTCCGCTATCTTTAAGAGCTCTATCTAACTCTCTCTTGAAAGCATCCAGAGAACCGGCCTCCACTGCCCTCTGAGGCAGAGAATCCCACAGACTCGCAGCTCTCTGTGAGAAAAAGTGTTTCCTCGTCTCCGTTTCCTAGTCAATCTAAATTGAATACTTTTTTCCCGTTTCGCCGACAACGTCCTGGGACCGTTTGAGAATATTGAATGTCCCTTGCCATTATTCTGTTGCCTTCTCTGTTCATTGACTCACTAGCGAGGTCTGATTTAGTTGAGAATATTTTACCGAGTGGTAGGAGGTAATTGAGTCAAACATTAAAAAGGCGGAGTTCAGATGAGTGATTTGGGACAAGGCAAACCGATAGCGGTTGAATATGGTGGTGAAATCCCAGATTACTGAAGTGACAATATTCCAGCTGCAGAGTCCACCAAGCCAATGTATTTTCCCCGTGTAATTGTATGCGGCCAATTCTAAAGTGCCCCAGGGTCAGGAGTTTCAAACTGGCTGTACTCAATACAACATTTGCCAACTACCAATTTACTGATCCTTAGTCTAAAACTGCACCTTATTTCCAAACAGAGAATGTACAAAATGAGGCCGAGGTTTCTCTGCAGCAGTTTGCCACTTGGTTTGATGTTCGGTTTCTTTGTTTTCCTGCTTCGACCAGTTTCCACACAGAGTAAGTGCTTTCTCTTCGCCGGTCACAATCACCTTGCATTAATTATCATTGTCCGTGTAAACCCGCACCCATTGTCAATCTCGCTTTACTCTCAACATCCCTGAATGTGTTGCTGCCTCACAAACCCACACCATCCTTCCTGGACCTCCATTCCACATCCCTGAATGTGCTGCCGCCTCACAAATCCACGCCATCCTTCCTGGACCTCCATTCCACATCCCTGTATGTGTTGCTGCCTCATAAATCCACACCATCCTTCCTGGACCTCCATTCCACATCCCTGTATGTGTTGCTGCCTCATAAATCCACACCATCCTTCCTGGACCTCCATTCCACATCCCTGTATGTGTTGCTGCCTCACAAATCCACACCATCCTTCCTGGACCTCCATTCCACATCCCTGAATGTGCTGCCGCCTCACAAATCCACGCCATCCTTCCTGGACCTCCATTTCTGAGCCCATCCCATCAACTCCCTCTCCTTCTCCTGCACCAACACGGTCCTTATCAAAGTCAGAAATAGCCTCCTGTGAGCTTGTTGCAGAGTTAAACTCTCCCTCCTCATCCCGCTCAGCCTCTGCAGCCTTTGACACGGTTGTCCACACCATCCTTCACCAACATCTCCTCACCACAGTCCAGGTGGGTGGAACTGCCCTCGACTTATCGATCCAGTCACAGCCCGAGAACCACGTACAATGTCTTCACTTCACGCTCCCACAAAGTTCCTTCAAAACCAGGTGGAGTTCCTCCACTATCCCCAACACAACCCCCTATCCCCACCTCCGTCTCCCTCCCTCCCACTCACTCACTTCTCTCATGTGATGAAATATCCCTGCATCAATCAGGCCAGGTTATTCCACACACACATCTCTTCACAAACCGTGTCTTCCTCGCTGGGGTTTCCAAGGAAGATCACAACTGTCTGGAATTAAATTCAGTTCAAAATTAATGATTACAGATATGGGGTTTGTGGGGAAAATGTGTTTTAAATATTAATTCTTCATTGTTCGTATTCGCAACAGAAAACATAAATCGAATGTATGTCTTGGATAACCGAGGCGACATTGTGTTAAACGGAACAGACAATGCTGAGAAAGACACTGTTGTTGTCTGGGAATGGAAACCACACTCAGGGAAGGAAATCGGAAAATTGTCGACTTTTAAAAGAACGAGGGACTATTGGAGCGAAGTGAAGGCCGCTGGCGAGAGTATAGTGGACTTGTACCCGGAGATGTATGTGAATACATATACCCTTGTTCTGACAATTTATAAACCCACATTTAAATGGGCAGGAATTTTCACTTTGACTCAAACAGAACCGAGAAAGCAAATCCTGAAACAATATGAAATATTTGGGATGAAAGGTGAGTGGGTGCGATAAGGATCAATAATGTTTAATTTATCTCTGTAAATATTGTCACCTATAATGATGAGAGATGGCGGGAATTGTGACACTTCTTCCACCCGGTGAAAAGTTAAACAACTGGGGAAGTGTTTTTGTTCATTGATTCTGTAATGATCAGCAGGGGTGATAATAGTTTGATGACTTCACTGGGAACAGCAAATCAATGAATCGACCCACAGCGAATACCATGGTCTTCTTGCCGGCACACGGTAAGGTGATCGCGGCAAGGTGGTATGGAACCAATGTCTCCATGCAGTGGCCCCGGGGTGACACTGCTACTTAATGTTACCCTGTCACCAGGTGGATGGAAGTCCATCGCCTGTGGAACATGGGCTCTGCCATAGAGTTCACCTCTTGAGAGCAATCAGATACACCTAGAAGGAGTGGAAATAGATGCATTTTCAACAGTTTGTGAATATTTGAAAGAGAGCATGTGTAAATACAACAACACCTGAATGTTGCCGGTTCCACCTGCAGTCCCACGGCGAACAGCCGGCATTTCACTGCGTGGATGCGATCTCACTGGCTCTCCACTCCGCTCTGGACCACTTGGACAACAAAAACTCATATGTCAGGCTGTTATTCATCGATTACAGCTCGGCATTTAATACCATCATCCCCTCCAAGCTGGTTACCAAACTCGCAGAACTGGGTCTCTGCGCATCCCTCTGCAACTGGATCCTCGACTTCCTCATTCACAGACCACAGTCTGTTCGTATTGGTGGAAATGTGTCAGCCTCGATAACAATCAGCACGGGAGCACCTCAAGGCTGCGTGCTCAGCCCCCTGCTGTACTCACTCTATACTCATGACTGCGTAGCCGGACATAGTGCGAACTCCATCATCCAGTTCGCTGACGACACCACTGTTCTGGGACAAATCACTGATGGGGATGAGTCAGAGTATAGAAGAGAGATCGAGCAACTGTCCATATGGTGCCAGCACAATAACCTGGCCCTCAACACCAGCAAAACCAAGGAATTGATTGTGCACTTTGGAACGGGTAGGATGGGGACCCACAGTCCCGTTTATATCAACGGGTCGATGGTGGAAAGGGTCAAGAGCTTTAAATTCCTGGACGTGCATATTTCCGAAGATCACTCCAGGTCCCAGAACACTGATGCTATTATAAAGCAAGTACATCAGCGCCTCTACTTCATGAGCAGATTACGGAGAGTCGGTTTGTCAAGAAGGACTCTCTCTAACTTCTACAGGTGCACAGTAGAGAGCATGCTGACCGGTTGCATTGTGGCTTGGTTCGGCAACTTGAGTGTCCAGGAGCGGAAAAAGCTACAAAAAGTAGTAAACACTGCCCAGTCCATCATCGGCTCTGACCTCCCTTCCATCGAGGGGATCTATCGCAGTCGCTGCCTCAAAAAGGCTGGCAGCATCATCAAGGACCCACACCATCCTGGCCACACACTCATCTCCCAGCTACCTTCAGGTAGAAGGTACAGGAGCCTGAAATCTGCAACATCCAGGTTCAGGAACAGCTACTTCCCCACAGCCATCAGACTATTAAACACAACTTTAAACAAACTGTGAACTATAACAGCCTATTGCACTTTATCTGTTTATTTATGTGTGTATGTATATATATTCTATGGTACATGGACACACTGATCTGTTCTGTATTTATGCCTACAATATTCTATTGTGCTGCAGCAAGTAAGAATGTCCTTGTCCTATCTGGGACTTGACTTGTACAAACCACTACTCACTCTGAATCTCATTGATCTGTTTTTCACAGTTGAGGCAAGTCCACAGAAGCCTCTGCTGGGCAGTGACGTCACACTCAGCTGCACCATCTCCAGACTCTCAGATACAGTCAGTCTTCACTGGAGACCCATGGACTCATCCCAGCAGAACAGGAGCAACACTGATCAGATCCGCCTGAATAACACGGTCTATCTGATGGTTCAACACGTTACAGTGGAGGATGGGAAGCTGTATGTGTGTGATGTGCAGGAAAACGGAAACATTGTTCACACAAGTAATGGAGATTTTACTGTATACAAGTGTAAGTGTAAACACCTCCCATTGGATATCAAGCAGACACTTGTATCACGGTGCTTCTTGTAATATTATGTGTGCGTCCTGTGAAGAACTGTGGCAGTGACCAACTGCTCTCCAGTATAAAATGCTGCAATGATCAGGGAGAAGTTTACAGAAAGTCTCTCTCTCTGTGGAGCAGCTGCCTGCTTGTCTCTGTGTGACAGACACACAGCACAGGAGGGGGATGTCTTTCTGTAACCATTCTTCAGTCAAGTATTTTGTCAGTTTATCTTGCCATCAATGCTCCAGTATCTGAGACTGAGATACTGATACAGGACTCACGTCAAAGTGTCAGATAGAAAGTGTAGTCACCATGACAACCACCAGCACTTGCTGCTCACACTCACACTGGGGGTCCCGGCCCACACATCAGCACTGAACAACAATCCATCCCCTCTCCCCTCACTGACCCTTCTGTCCGAGTCTGGTGTTGCTTGAAGTGATTCCAGCTGCTGCAGACTCGGGCTTGGGATCAGCATTCAGCTGGGAGCAGGACCCGGGAACAGGGAAGGACAGGGAATCAATGGGTGTGAATGGGAGAGGGATGGTGGGAATAATGGGAATGAAGGGACGGGAAGACCCGACCCACTTGAAGTGCCAACCTGTCCGGGTCAGTCCCCACGCAGGCATCCTCTGGGCTGCTTCTGTCCGCAGCCTGAACCTGCACCACCTCCTGCAGACAGACTGACAGAGACATTCACCTCCCAGACCGCTCTCGGGAGTCTCCGGGAGGTTTCATTCCATCCCGGGAGATTCCCGGACAGTCCGGGTGTGGGGGCCAACCTAATGTTGAAATGTAGAGTGGAATATCCAAACTTCACTGCAATTTACTGCCGTACAGGACATTGTATTTTATAAAGATCTGATGAGTTTAGTGCGGCATTCATGAAAGATGTTACATTTGAAACTTGATCAGCTGAACAAAACACCACGAATGTTTATAAGAATACGGTTGAGAATCTCTGTATGGCACGGTAACTGTAATACTGAAAGGAGTTATCCTCTGTCTCTCTGATACAGATTTCTATTATGGGAGATACAGACTTTACCGCTCCAGCACAGATCACAGTGAACTTCACCTGGTTTGTTCTGGGAGTTATGGTGGTAGCTATTCCCATGCTGAGTGGACCTGGACATCTCGTCACCTTCAACAACACAAAGTAATAGCATCTGCAGACCGTTCTCAGCTCACCAATGTCAAAGCGACCGACTTCAGGAATCGACTGGTGACCTCAGAGAAACCCTTCGATGGCAAGGATTTCAGTGTGAGGATTGTCCCCGTTTTGTTTCAAGATGCCGGAATGTACACGTGTTATCTGGTACGAGATCTATTTCTCACCATTGATCTAATCACAGTGAAAGGTAGGAGACAGATGAGTCAATGAGACTGGTTTGGATCAATGGCGATGGCAAAAGTGTTGGAGAAAAGACACTGACTGTGGAAGAGAAATCACTGAGTCTGGTTATTCAGAAAGCTGAGAGAGGCAGAGGGAACTGGAGATGTGGTTTGTTTAAACAAGACCTGCCCCGGCTTGTTGTCCCGTACTATCAGGAGCCCCGTGGTAAGTGATAAGGGTTTGTTCTTCATACTTAGAGTCATGATTGAGTTTTGATGTCGCTTATTGATCCTGAAATTTGAGTGGAATATTTTCTTCCAGTTCGAGTGGTCTAACTCTGTTATGATCAATGAATTCTCAAATTTCAAATAACTCTTCCCGAACCCCACTTGTCCCCCAACCCCCCTTCATTGTACACGCATTTATCCCACCACCCAGTTATCCTATTCTCTTCCCTTCCTCTTTCAACTCATTTCCCACCCCTTCCAATTGCAGAGTTTTCCTTTTATGTTCTTGCTCCACTTCCACCCATATCCCTCCCTCTGTTACTGATCTGACTGTGGATCAGTGAGTATTAGTTGACCTGATCTATGTCATGTTTTACTGCATGCCGCTGTGTACTCAAACAGTCATCTGGTTGAACCAGGACTTATATAAAGGACTTCAAGATTATGTAAAAGGAAACACTATAGAAACGAAACAGAAATTGGAAATGAATATTATTATTACTGACGAAATGTGGGAAAAGACATGTCTTTTGGGTCATGTTAACAAACAGCCCCACCTGGAGGGAGTTTGAATGGAAAACTAGAATGAGAGTATTTAAGACTCCTCTTATGTTAGCAAGATAGAGCAACACCTCAGATTTATGCTGGAGACAATGCGGGAAGATTGGTGATCATACCCATATTTTTGGGGATTGTCCCAAATTGTATCAATATTAGAGAGACATTCAGATGGAGATCAAGCTAATCTTGGGGGTGGATCTACCTCTGGAGCCGGCATGCTTCATACTAGGAGAGACTCCAGAAAATATAGATACCAAAAATCAGACATACTTGCTTGGGGTGTTGCTGTTGATTCCAGTGTCATGGAGAAATGTAAAGCCACCAAATGTTCAACAGTGGAGGGAAAGACTGAAAAGTGTATATATGATGGAAAGTATAACAGCTAAACTCCAGTTAAGGACTGATGCTTTCAACATTATGTGGACACCGGTATTACTACAACTGCCAAGACTGATTAAGGACACGATTTCTCCATAGCCCCAGTGGAGGGGAGGAGTTCGACTGGTATTGTATACGTGTATTTGGAACCATATGTACAGACATGATTGTGACTGTGTATAAGTACATACATAGTGGTGATCAATGACAAAATAAGTTCTTCTAGTGGCATACAAGTGTCTGGTTTAACATAACGGGTGACTATATATTAAGTAGGATTAAATATGATGAGCTTGCTTGGGTGCCTGTGAATGTGGTGCTTCTGCCACAGAACTCTAGGATGATCTGATGTGATGCTGACAGCTGCTGTGTGATTTGTATATCTTGTTTGTATGTGTACTTTGTCTTGTTAATAAATGTTGAGGGCAAAAAATAAATGTAGGTGCTGGCTCGAGGGGCTGAATGGCCTACTCCTGCACCTATTGTCTATTGTCAAAGATCCTTTCTTTGAATCTGACAACGTTTTTTTTCATCATAAAACATGAACTCACTTCTTTCCCTTTCCACGGATACTGCTCAAACGGCTCAGTATTTCTAACGCTTACAGTTCTTGTGCTCCTGGTTAGAGAGGATTGAAGCTGGAGGGCAATATCCACTCTGTTGTCAGCAGTGCTCATTCAACCATTGTTCCAGGCTTAGACTATGATAGACATTTGTCCACTGTTCAATGGGAAGTATCACAGCTGAATCAGCTACTTTATCAACCATCAGCTCCCATCTCCTGCCTGAGAAATGGCAGCTGATTGTAACCAAGAAATAGAAACTTGTGTGCATGTTTACAGTCTCTAACTGATGGCTACTGAGGCAAGTTGTGGCTCTCTAATCTTTCTGAGTAAGGTCAATTAATCTGGAAAAAAAGACTCAATGTGCTGGAGTAACTCAACGGGTCAGGCGGAATCTCTGGAGAACATGGATAGGTGAGGTTTTGGGTCTTGACCCTACTTCAGGCTAAAGGGCTGCGACCTGAAATGTCACCTGCCTAACCTGCTGAGTTTCTCCAACACTTTGTGTCTTTTATTGGTAAACTCTCATCTGCAGTACCTTGTGTCTCAGTGAATCTGGATCACAAGTTAAACTCAAGACTTCTGATCTAAATTAGTCAGTGTGGTTAATGCCTGGTCTTTGGGGGAGCTTTTGAATGATGTCCATTTATTCTACAAATGTGAACTCTGTGTTTATTATTTTGACAGAGAATGAACCTTTTATATACATCATTGTTGGAATTATCGGGAGTCTGGCTCTTCTCATCGTCATTATACTGGCAGTGGTGTGGTGTCAAAGAAAGCGCAAGCCTACAGGTAAAGTACATGAAGACATCCTTAATGCAGCACAGATTCCCCAAAGTATCAATGACAATGTTATCTTTGTTACAAGGAGAAAAGAACAATATGTTTTGGATAAGAAAAGTATCTGTTTGTGCTTATGTTGTTGAGAAATTGATTTCAGACTTTTTGTGTTCAATTAAAGCATTATTTATGCAATGTGGATTGTCCTGTCTACCTGCGTTGCCATGAGGAGTCTGCTGTATGATTTCAGGTGCTGTTCTGCAATGATCTGACCACGTGGTGATTGTGTCACCATCCCCTGTGTAAACCATTATCAAATAAACATGCCAGAAGTTGAAGTATAGCTAGTGTAGTCATGTAGAAAATATGGTCTCCAATTTGCCCTCAATATGTTCCTATTTACTGAGGGATGAATATTGGCCAGGAAACCAGGAGACCAAGGTATCTCCACTGCACTTTGGTGGTTCAAACTTAAAGTGAAAACTTTGCCTTGTGTACCATCCTAATATGGTCATAATTTAGGGAACACTGTGTTTCCATGGACTCTGATTTTATACACATGGTCTTATCCCACCATTAAATGTCTCTGACGTACATCTGAAGCCATGTTCCTTGGTCATTCTGGTGGATCTCATTATTAATGGGGTACAGTTTAAACACTGGATTGCTGCTTCTTTTAAATCAAGCTGGATTAAAGTCTTAATCAGAAAATAATACTTATTTTCCAGAAATTAACGTGACCCCAGTACCTGAGATGAGCCATGTTGCTGAATATATGTCTGTGGGTAGGAAGACAACGCAAGAAGGTAAATAGATGACTCAGTCAATGAATCTCTCCTTGTAGAGGTGTTGTATTTGATGAAGCAACCTATTTCACATTTCACAGTTTTGTAACAAGAATGTGAGGAAGGGACCCTCAAGCACACAAACTAATTGATCAATTCAACAGTCTCTCTTGTGTCAATTCACCCCTCAGTCCCAATCTTCCTCATCCAACTGCAGGTCTTACTCTGCATTGGTCAATTGACTAATTTTCACTGGACTATCATGGTCAACCCATGAATGTTGAGACATCACCATGAACAACATATTCACACTCCTAATTTATTGTTGATCCTGATTAACAGCTTGGTTAGTGGCTCTCTAAAGAATGGACAACACTTGCCCTTTCAAAAGTCACCATCCCTTTCACAAAATACCATCTAGCATTAAATGCCTCCAATTCACTTTGCCACTAGTTCAGATTTTATTCTAAAGTGAAAATAACATTTCAGAATGGTTTGAGCATCATTAATAGATGGTGGATAGGTGATGTTTCAGATCGAGACCCTTCTTTTGAGTCTGAAGAAGGGTCACGACCCGAAACATCACCTATACATGTCCTCCAGAGATGCTGCCTGACCTGCAGAGGTACTCCAGCACTTTGTGTCCCTTTGTGTATTAACCAGCATCTGCAGTTCCTTGTTTCCACCTTAGACAGAATCAGAATCAGATTTTATTCGCCAAGTATGTTTTGCAACATACGAGGAATTTCACTGGCCACGTCAGTCATACAATTAAAAAGCAACAGACTCAAAAACACATTTTAACATGAACATCCATCACAGTGACTCCTACACATTCCTCACTGTGATGGAAGGCGAAATAAAGTTCAACTCATTTTCTTGTGTTCTTCGTCGGTCGGGGGCCTCGAGCCTCCGTTGATGGGATGATCTTAACTCCCGTAGCCGGCGGCGATCAGGCCCTCTGCGTCGAGGCGTTCAGCTCCCGTATTGGGGGGATGTCAGCTCCCCGCGTCGGGCGTTCAAACCTCGTGTCGGGGCTGGTTGAACCTTCTGCGGCGTTGGAGCTCCCGACTCAGCCTCTCCCGAGACTGCGAGCCCTTGATGGTAAGTCCGCAGGCTGCGGTGGGAGCGATCCCAGGCAAGGGATCCGCTCCGATGTTAAGTCCGCGCCCCGTGGTGGGGCTCACGACAGTCCGGGGCGGCTTCCACCTCCTGTTTTAATGAGAAAAATATCAATTCCTTACCTTGTTCCACAGTATGGATCAATTGTATTCCACTGTGTTCCACTGTAAAGGGATCGATTGTGTTCATATATTGTCTTTCTGCTGATGCAACAAAAGCTTTTCCCTGAACCTCGGCACACATGACAATAAACTAAACTGAACCTCAGCTGATCATACCTCCCCATATTCCTTGATCTTAGTCCACATATGACGTCTCTAATTTGTGTTTTGGAGTCTTTTTTTCCCACTAACCAGTGGTCTTTGTAATTTATGCTTCATTTATGTGTTGTGTTGCCTTAGTCAAAATGCCTCTGATGCTGCTGCAGGCAACATTTTCATTGTACCTGTACCTCGCCATTGTCGTGTATCTGTCAATAAATTCAACAACTCCTTAAATGTACTGAATGATTTGGCTCCAGACAAATGTGTGGTAGAGAATGTAACAGATTCTTTGTTCTCCTCATCTTCATCCTTATTGTCTCTTGGCTTAAACCTTTACCCCTGGTCATGGTCTCCCCCAACAGGGAACATCTTCCTCCATCCAGACTGGTCTACCTGTTGGAAGTTTCTATGTTTCCATGAGAACCATTGTCATTCTTCTAAACTCCACAAGCCAAATTAACTCAAATTCTCATTGTAATTTCCACCATCCCAGGAAGAAGTCAAAACAAGGAGGTTAGGAGATGTGACTTTTCATGGAGGGTTTTTTCAAACTGCTGGAGGTACTCTATGGGTCGAGCAGCATCTATGGAGGGAACGCGATGATCAGTGTTTTGTATCGTGACCCTGCATTGACTTAAATCATCCCTTTTCAAATACAAATAAATTCTTTGTTTCCAACTTATTTCCACAGATACAGAGGAAGGTATTCATTATGGATCCATCTCCTTCCAGCCAAAAGCATCTGGTGGTAAAATGACTTTATTTAAATATGTTTTAATCTTTTATCACAGTGAGGATTATTGGCACTGAGTAGTCTGAAACCCTGCTGTCTTTGGCCACTTTACAACAGCATCAGGCATTCCTGGGATAAAGTCCCTCACTCTGTCCGTCGACATGAAGTGGGACAGTCAGCTGAGGCTCAGTTAGGAGTCCAACCTTCTCTGGGTGGGTTCAGCCTCCCCAGCCTTCTCCGAGTGTGTTCTGGTCCCCTAAACTACAGGGAGTGTGTTCTGGCCCCTAAACTACAGGGAGTGTGTTCTGGTCCCCTAAACTACAGGAAGTGTGTTCTGGTCCCCTAACCTACTCTAAGTGGGTTCTGGTCCCCTAGCCTACTCTGAATGGGTACAATAGCCACTGCAGAGATCCAACCAGTGACATCCAGGCTGCTGTTACAACACTGTTGTGCATTGTCGTTGGTGATGAGAAGTGAAACCAAGACACCATTTATGTCCATCTGAAGAACATTCTTCTGCACAATTCCTGACTGAGCTACAAGTGATCAGCACAATCTTCCTTGAATTACAAATTTTTGATATTGATTAGTAGGACTGGATGTTACAATCCCTAAGTTTCTTCACCACAACTGACCCAATATTCTTGGGGGTGACCACTAGGTGATTTTGCTACCAATCAGACACATCTTCAGTTGTGTACCTCAACATCACTGGGTGTTTCGGCCTTTTATCACAAGACACCCTCAGTCAAGGCAGGCCCACCGCAGGGTGATCAGCCCTGGGTGTGTGTCTTATGGTTAGCCTCTAGATGGTCACGTGGCAGCCCAGACAGCATCTTTTCTCTTCAGCCACAGCCAGTGACTGCTCCATTCTGCTTTTATCCTTCCATCTTCCTCTCTACCGCTGACTGTGGCTGGTTGGGCTCTGGACTCGTGTCCGTTGGTGGGACAGTACTTGGTTGAGCTTCGCCTGGGGTGCTGATACCCTGTGGACTGTGGTGGTTAACCTGCCACTGGGCTTCACTCCACTTATTTGGCCTACCTCTTAGAAGGTAATGGTCAATGCGAGGCCCCTCACCAAGATCTCCCAGGCACTTTTCCCTGCCCTGGTGGATCTTGAGACCCTTCTCTGATGTTATCTTTTCCCAGCCACAGATGCAGCTTCGTAGCTTATGTCCTGCCAGGGCTGCTGCTCTGTCAATTGCTGTGCTAGTTCTCTTATTCATAGTCGATTCCTTCCGTAGCAATATAAGGGTGTCTTGTTCATGCTGACCATTCCTGCAGCTCACTGTAAATGCAGAGGTATGAGCATACAGATGACAGATGGGTTTTCTGGAATTCAATGTCTTGTTGATCTACTGTCAGGAAGAGCAAAATATAGTAAGCTTTAGACTTTTATATTCCATTTGTCGTTTCCTTTGTCAACATAATCCACCAGTGTCATTTTTAATTGTGATGTTTGCATTTATTACAGGCAGCAGCGATAATACACTGTCCTTCAATCAAGCATCAGGCACTGTAAGTATATTGATCCTTGTTGATGAAATCCCAGATCGTACAAGTATGAATTAAAGCTGTAATCTGTTTACTGATCTAAACAGCGACAACAGCAACGGTCTTAAATACAATTGGTATTTCTTTCTCTTTCAGAACCTTGTTTCTTCAAAGGAAGATGAGTCTGTCATCTATGCTGAAACAGTAAAAACATAAACATGAATACTGTGAAGAGAGTGGAAAGTGAAGGCTTGGACTTTGACAAGTGCAACGTTGCAATTTTTGGAATTGAATTTTTTACTTCATCTATATTACTAAAACTAAGATCTTGACCACTTTCTGACTTTCTGATTCGTGATTTCTGAAAGAACGCCGCCACTTACGGACGTGATTTTTGGCCACCTCGCTCACAGTCCCCCTCCGCTGAGCAGGACCGGAGGCTTTTTCCCATCGATGAAAAATCAGAGAGTTATTAATGTTTTAGTATTGGTTGTGAGTGTGTGAGTGTGTCTGTGTGTGTGTTTTTAGAAAATGTATTGGTTGTAAAGTGTTTGCAAATTTGGAGACTTTAAACGTTTGAATCATTTGGTTTCCACACTATGTTTACCATGTTCTGAAGTTACTTGGCATTTTACTATTGGTTGTGTGTGTGTGAGTCAGTATGTGAGTGACTGTGTGTGTGTGAGTGACTGTGTGTGTGTGTGTGACTGTGTGTGTGTGTGTGTGTGTGTGTGTGTGTGTGACTGTGTGAGTGAGTCTGTGTGAGTGAGTGAGTGTGAGTGCGTGAGTGAGTGTGTGTGAGACTGTGTGTGTGTGTGTCTGTGTGTGTGTGTGTCTGTGTGTGTGTGTGTGAGTCTGTGTCTGTGTGAGTGAGTCTGTGTGTGTGTGAGTCTGTGTGTGTGTCTGTGTGTGTGTGTGTGAGTGAGTGAGTCTGTGTGTGTGTGAGTGAGTCTGTGTGCGTGCGTGTGCGTGCGTGAGAGTGCGTGCATGTCTGAGAATGTGCGTGAGTGAGAGTGTGTGTGTGTGTCTGAGTACGTGTGAGTGAGATTGTGTGTGTGAGTGAGTGTGTGCATGAATGAGAGTGTGTGTGTCTGAGAGTGTGTGTGTGTGTCTGAGAGTGTGTGTGTCTGAGTGTGTGGCTGAGAGTGTGTGTGTCTGAGAGTGTGTGTGTGTGTGAGAGTGCGTGAGTGAGTGAGAGTGCGTGTGTGAGTGAGAGTGCCTGCGTGTCTGAGAGTGTGTGTGTGTGTGTATGTATAGGGGGGTTGCACGCAAGGTCACCGGGTCAAAGGGCATGATGCATGGAGCCGCTCAACCCATCTGGAGGACAACGTATACGTTGTTAAAACACGAAACGCGTACTTTCCTACCTGTTAAAAACCGACAAAATGGCGAATTTCTGCGCTGTAAATAATTGTGGAAGTCGGGGTAACCGTGAGAGACATCTATCCTACTTCAGAATTCCAAAAGTGAAGCGAAATGAAGGTAAAGAGAAGCAACAGCTGAAGGGACAACAACAGCTAAAGTGCTTGGCGAACGTTGGCCGTGCAGATATCGAGATTGAAAATATTGGGAATTATCGCCTTTGCTCACTGCATTTCATCAACAGTAAGGCATTATTTGTGTTTTTTCTTGATTCCTTTGGTATCTAAAAAGTTTCAGAAGTGATAAATCTGGCTGTAAAATTTTAAAATCGCCCATGGTTCTGAAGTGGGTTTGTACATGCAAAAAGAAAACGCCTCTGAAGCTAAATTTATCATTAAAGAAATCTCCAGACTTACGAGTGATGTGTAGAAAAGTTTTCTATCATTATGCTATTGAGATGTATATTTTGGCAAATAATAAAATGTCCTGACAGCTTAAACACCCACTGTCCTTCAATAGGATATTGTCAATTTGCTGAAGTTGATTATGTCCAATTAACAGCTAACAATTATGCCATTCCTTGGCTTGCATCTGAGTAAAATGTAATTTGGGTGATCACAGAGGAAGAGGACTTAACTTTTTGATGCCGTGGACAGTGGAACATTTTGATTCTGTTGTGGGGGGACGTTCATGTTGAATTCTATAATGTGTTGTGTCATTTTTTCTTATTTTAGATTTTTTCTATGGATGTACGGAAACTTAATTATTTCTTTTATGTAAAGCACTTTGGTTTCAACGCGAGTTGATTTAAACGTGCTATATAAATAAAATTTACTTACTTACTTACGTACGGTTTGTGATTTTTTTACCCTCACCCACCCATATCCACCCACACCAACCCAAAACCACCCTCACCCACTCACAACCACCCTCACCCGCCCAAAACCACCCTCACCCACCCGTACAGGGTCTTGGTGAGTCCACACCTGGAGTATTGCATACAGTTTTGGTCTCCAAATCTGAGGAAGGACATTCTTGCCCTAGAGGGAGTACAAAGATGGTTCACTGATTCCTGGGATGTCAGGACTTTCATATGAAGACTGGATAGACTTGGCTTGTACTCGCTAGAATTTAGAAGATTGAGGAGGGATCTTATAGAAACGTACAAAATTCTTAAGGGGTTGGACAGGCTAGATGCAGGAAGATTGTTCCCGATTTTGGGGAAGTCCAGGACAAGGGGTCACACAGTTTAAGGATAAGGGGGAAATCTTTTAGGACTGAGATGAGAAAAACATTTTTTTTTCACACAGAGTGGTGAATCTGGGGAATTCTCTGCCACAGAAGGTAGTTGAGGCCAGTTCATTGGCTATATTTAAGAGGGAGTTAGATGTGGCTCTTGTGGCTAAAGGGATCAGGGGGTATGGAGAGAAGGCAGGTACAGGATACTGAGTTGGATGATCAGCCATGATATTGAATGGCGGTGCAGGCTCGAAGGGCCGAATGGCCTACTCCTGCACCTATTGTCTATGTTTCTATGAAACCACCCACACCCACCCGAAACCACCCTCACCCACCCGAAACCACCCACACCCACCCGAAACCACCCACACCCACCCGAAACCACTCACACCCACCCGAAACCACCCTCACCCACCCTCACCCACCCTAAACCAACCACACCCACCCAAAACCACCCTCACCCACCCGAAACCACCCTCACCCAAAACCACCCACACCCACCCCGAAACCACCCTCACCCACCCGAAACCACCCTCACCCCAAAACCACCCTCACCCACCCGAAACCACCCTCACCCAAAACCACCCACACCCACCCGAAACCACCCTCACCCACCCGAAACCACCCTCACCCGAAACCACCCACACACACTAGAAACCACCCTCACCCACCCAAAAGCACCTGAAACCACCCTCACCTGAAACCACCCTCACCCACGCGAAACCACCCACACCCACGCGAAACCACCCTCACCCACCTGAAACCATCCTTACCCACCCACACCCGCCCCGAAACCACCCCTCACCCGAAACCACCCTCACCCACGCGAAACCACCCTCACCCACCCTCACCCCGAAATCACCCTCACCCACCTGAAACCACCCTCACCCAAAACCACCCTCACCCACCCACACCCACCCGAAACCACCCTCACCCACCCACACCCACGCGAAAAACCACCCTCACCCACCCGAAACCATCCTTACCCACCCACACCCGCCCGAAACCACCCTCACCCACCCGAAACCACTCTCACCCACCCGAAACCATTGAAACCACCCTCACCCACACGAAACCACCCTCACCCACCCTCACCCACACGAAACCACCCTCACCCACACGAAACCACCCTCACCCACACGAAACCACCCTCACCCACCCGAAACCATTGAAACCACCCTCACCCACCCGAAACCACCCTCACCCACACGAAACCACCCTCACCCACCCGAAACCATTGAAACCACCCTCACCCACCCCTCACCCACCCAAAACCACCCTCACCCACCCGAAACCACCCTCACCCACACGAAACCACCTTTACAGCCTCTCTCTCTCTTCTTCTTCTTTGGTGTGACGTGCACAGCCTAAAGTTGTTGGCCAACTTGTTCTATTTGACCTTTCTCTCTCCATCTTTCTGTCACCAGGGTCCGGGGTCTCGGCGCCGGTTTCATCTTCATCTTGTTCCCGCCCAAAGCCCCAACCGCCAACCGCCGACCTCACCTGCCCTCACCAAGATGGCCGCCGGCTGCAGACCTCACCAAGATGGCCGCCGGCTGCCGACCTCACCACGATGGCCGCCCGCCCGCCGGTCCCGCCCCCCCCCCCGGGGCCGAGTCTCCCCGTCGACCGCATGAAAATGGCGGCGGGCGGAGAAGCGTCAGTTGGTGACGGACCTGAGGTAAATAAATAACTGGTACACAACAATGCTGGAGAAACTCAGCGGGTGCAGCAGCATCTATGGAGCGAAGGGAATAGGTAACGTTTCGGGCCGAAACCCTTCCTCAGACTGATAGGGGGTGGGGAGAAGAAAGGGAAAAAGGGAAAGGAAGAGGAGGAGCCCGAGGGTTGGGGGAGGGGAGGAGACAGCAAGGGCTAGCAGAGTTGGGAGGGGAGGAGACAACCAGAGGGCTGATGAAGGGGAGGGGACAGCAAGGGCTAGCAGAGTTGGGAGGGGAGGAGACAACCAGAGGGCTGATGAAGGGGAGGGGGACAGCAAGGGCTAGCAGAGTTGGGAGGGGAGGAGACAACCAGAGGGCTGATGAAGGGGAGGGGACAGCAAGGGCTAGCAGAGTTGGGAGGGGAGGAGACAACCAGAGGGCTGATGAAGGGGAGGGGACAGCAAGGGCTAGCAGAGTTGGGAGGGGAGGGGAGGAGACAACCAGAGGGCTGATGAAGGGGAGGGGACAGCCAGGGCTAGCAGAGTTGGGAAGGGAGGAGACAACCAGAGGGCTGATGAAGGGGAGGGGGACAGCAAGGGCTAGCAGAGTTGGGAGGGGAGGGGAGGGGGACAACCAGAGGGCTGATGAAGGGGGAGGGGACAGCAAGGGCTAGCAGAATTGGGAGGGGAGGGGAGGGGACAACCAGAGGGCTGATGAAGGGGAGGGGGACAGCAAGGGCTAGCAGAGTTGGGAGGGGAGGGGAGGGGACAACCAGAGGGCTGATGAAGGGGAGGGGACAGCCAGGGCTAGCAGAGTTGGGAGGGGAGGGGAGGAGACAACCAGAGGGCTGATGAAGGGGAGGGGGACAGCCAGGGCTAGCAGAGTTGGGAGGGGGAGGAGACAACCAGATGGCTGATGAAGGGAGGGGACAGCAAGGGCTAGCAGAGTTGGGAGGGGAGGAGACAACCAGAGGGCTGATGAAGGGGAGGGGGACAGCAAGGGCTAGCAGAGTTGGGAGGGGAGGAGACAACCAGAGGGCTGATGAAGGGGAGGGGACAGCAAGGGCTAGCAGAGTTGGGAGGGGAGGAGACAACCAGAGGGCTGATGAAGGGGAGGGGACAGCAAGGGCTAGCAGAGTTGGGAAGGGAGGAGACAACCAGAGGGCTGATGAAGGGGAGGGGACAGCCAGGGCTAGCAGAGTTGGGAGGGGAGGAGACAACCAGAGGCTGATGAAGGGGAGGGGACAGCAAGGGCTAGCAGAGTTGGGAGGGAGGAGACAACCAGAGGGCTGATGAAGGGGAGGGACAGCAAGGGCTAGCAGAGTTGGGAGGGAGGGGAGGAGACAACCAGAGGGCTGATGAAGGGGAGGGGACAGCAAGGGCTAGCAGAGTTGGGAGGGGAGGAGACAACCAGAGGGCTGATGAAGGGGAGGGGACAGCAAGGGCTAGCAGAATTGGGAGAATTCAACGTTCAGGCCACCAGGATGTAGACTGCCCAAGCGGAATATGAGGTGCATTTCCTCCAATTTACGGTGTTGCTCGCTGTGGCCATGGAGACAGAGAGATCAGATACGGAATGGGAGGGGGAGTTGAAGTGCTGAGCCACCGGGAGGTCAGGTTGGTTATTGCGGACCGACCGGAGGTGTTCGGCGAAACGATCGCCAAGCCTCCGCTTGGTCTCACCGATGTAGATCAGCTGGCATCTAGAGCAGCGAATGCAATAGATGAGGTTGGAGGAGATGCAGGTGAACCTCTGTCGCACCTGGAACGACTGCTTGGGTCCTTGAATGGAGTGGAGGGGGGAGGTGAAGGGACAAGTGTTGCATCTCTTGCGGTTGCAAGGGAAAGTACCAGGGGAGGGGGTGGTATGGGAGGGAAGGGAAGAATTGACAAGGGAGTTACGGAGGGAGCGGTCTTTGCGGAAGGCAGACATGGGGGGAGATGGGAAGATGTGGCGAGTGGTGGGGTCACGTTGGAGGTGGCGAAACTGACGGAGGATCACTTGTTGTATGTGACGGCTGGTGGGGTGAAAGGTGAGGACTAGGGGGACTCTGCCTTTGTTGTGAGTGGGGGGATGGGGAGAGAGAGCAGTGTTGCGGGGTATGGCAGAGACCCTGGTGCGAGCCTCATCTATGGTGGAGGAGGGG
>JAXLNO010004986.1:0-19941 GCA_038087875.1 Malacoraja senta
AGGGTCGAGATGGCCTGTTTCCGTGCTGTAATTGTTATATGGTTATATGTTTTCATATCCGGGTATGTCGTCATATCCGGGAATGTCATCATATCCGTGTATATCGTCATATCCGTGAATGTCGTCATATCCAGTTATGTCATCATATCCGTGTATGTCATCATATCTGGGTATGTCTTCATATCCGAGTTTGTCGTCATATCCGGGAATGTCGCCATATCCAGGAATGTCGTCATATCTGGGTATGTCGCCATATCCGGGAATGTCACCATATCCGTGAATGTCGTCATATCCGGGAATGCCACCATATCCGTGTATGTAGCCATATCCGAGTTTGTCGTCATATCCGGGAATGTCCTCATATCCGGGTATGTCTTTATATTCGGGTAGGTCATCATATCTGGGAATGTCGTCATATCCGGATAAGTCGACATATCCGAGTATGCCGTCATATCCGGGAATGTCGTCATATCCGGGTATGTAGCCATATCCGGGTATGTCATCATATCCGGATATGTGGTCATATCTGGGAATGTCACCATATCCGGGTTTGTCGTCATATCCGGGAATGTCGTTGTATCCGGTTATGTCGCCATATCCGGTAATTTCGCCATATCCGGGAATTTCATCTTATCCGGGTATGTCGCCATATCCGGGAATGTCGCCATATCCAGGAATGTCATATCTGGAAATGCCGCCAGATCTGGGTATGTCGTCATATCCAGGTATGTCGTCATATCCGGGAATGTCGTCATATCCGGGAATGTCATCATATTCGGGAATGTCATCATATCCAGGTATTCCGCCATATCCGGGAATGTCGCCATATCCGGGAATGTTGTCAAATCCGGGTACGTCGCCATATCCGGGAATGTCGCCATATCCGTGAATATCTTCATACCCAGGAATGCCGCCATCTCCGGGTATGTCGTCATATCCGGTTATGTCGTCATATCCAGGAATGTCGTCATAACCGGGAATGTCGTCATATCCGGGCATGTCGTCATATCCGGGAATGTCGCCATATCCTGGAATGTCGTCATATCCGGGAATGTCATCATATCTTGGAATGCCACCATATCCGGGTATGTCGTCATATCCGGGTATGTCCTCATTACCGGGAATGTCTTTATATCCGGGTATGTCATCATATCTGCGAATGTCGTCATATCTGGGTATGTCGTTATATCTGGGAATGTCGTCATATCTGGGTATGTGATCATATCCGGGAAGGTCATCATATCCAGTTATGTCATCATATCCGGGAATGTCGCCATATCCGGGAATGTCGCCATATCCGGGAATGTCATCATATCCGGGTATGTCGTCATATCCGGGTATGTCGCCATATCCGGGAATGTCACCATATCCGTGAACGTCATCATATCCGGGAATGCTGCCATATCCGTGTATGTCGCCATATCCGAGTTTGTCGTCATATCCGGGAATGTCATCATATCTGGGAATGTCGTCATATCCGGATAAGCCAACATATCCGGGTATGCTGACATATCCGGGAATGTCGTCATATCCGGGTATGTAGCCATATCCGGGTATGTCGTCATATCCGGATATGTCATCATATCTGGGAATGTCACCATATCCGGGTTTGTCGTCATATCCGGGAATGTCGTCGTATCCGGGTATGTCGCCATATCTGGGAATTTTGCCATATCCAGGAATTTCGTCTTATTCGGGTATGTCGCCATATCCGGGAATGTCGCCATATCCGGGAATGTCATAATTGGAAATGCCGCCAGATCCGGGTATGTCGTCATATCTGGGAATATCTTTATATCCGGGTAGGTCGTCATATCCGGGAATGTCGGCATATCCGGGTATGTCGCATATCCGGGTATGTCGTAATATCCGGGAATGTCATCATATCCGGGTATGTCATCATATCCGGGAATGTCGTCATATCCAGGTATTCCGCCATATCCGAGAATGTCGCCATATCCGGGAATGTCGTCAAATCCGGGTACGTCGCCATATCTGGGAATGTCGCCGTATCCGTGAATATCTTCATACCCAGGAATGCCGCCATCTCCGGGTATGTCGTCATATCCAGGAATGTCATCATATCCTGGAATGTCATCATATCTGGGTATGTCGTCATATCCGGGCATGTCGTCATATGCGGGCATGTCGTCATATCCTGGAATGTCGTCATATCCGGGAATGTCATCATATCTTGGAATGCCGCCATATCCGGGTATGTCGTCATATCCGGGTATGTCCTCATTTCTGGGAATGGCTTTATATCCGGGTATGTCATCATATCTGCGAATGTCGTCATATCTGGGTATGTTGTTATATCCGGGAATGTCGTCATATCCGGGTATGTCATCATATCCGGGAATGTCATCATATCCAGTTGTGTCATCATATCCGGGAATGTCATCATATCCGGGAATGTCGCCATATCCGGGAATGTCATCATATCCGGGTATGTCATCATATCTGGGTATGCCACCATATCCGGGAATGGCGCCATATCCGTGAATGTCGTCATATCCGGGAATGCTGCCATATCTGTGTATGTCGCCATATCCGAGTTTGTCGTCATATCCAGGAATGTCATATCCGGGAATGTCTTTATATCCGGGTAGGTCATCATATCTGGGAATGTCGTCATATCCGGATAAGTTGACATCTCCGGGTATGCTGACATATCTGGGAATGTCGTCATATCCGGATATGTCGTCATATCTGGGAATGTCACCATATCCGGGTTTGTCGTCATATCCGGGAATGTCGCCGTATCCGGGTATGTCGCCATATCTGGGAATTTCGCCATATCCGGGAATTTCGTCTTATACGGGTATGTCGCCATATCCGGGAATGTCGCCATATCCAGGAATGTTATATCTGGAAATGCCGCCAGATCCCGGTATGTCGTCATATCCGGGTATGTCGTCATATCCGGAAATGTCGTCATATCTGGGAATGTCTTTATATCCGGGAATGTCGTCATATCCGGGAATGTCGTCATATCCGGGTATGTCGCCATATCCAGGTATGTCGTGATATCCGGGAATGTCGTCATATCCGGGAATGTCGTCATATCCAGGTATTCCGCCATATCCGGGAATGTCGCCATATCCGGGAATTTCGTCAAATCTGGGTACGTCGCCATATCCGGGATTGTCGCCATATCTGTGAATATCTTCATACCCAGGAATGCCGCCATATCCGGGTATGTCGTCATATCCAGGTATGTCGTCAGATCCGGGAATGTCGTCATATCCGGGTATGTCGTCAGATCCGGGAATGTCATCATATCCGGGATTGTCGTCATATCCGGGTAGGTCGTCATATCCGGGTATGTCCTCTTTTCCGGGAATGTCTTTATATCCGGGTATGTCCACATATCTGGGAATGTCATCATATCCAGGTATGTCGTTATATCCGGGAATTTCGTCATATCCGGGTATGTCGTCATATCCGGGAATGTCGTCATATCCGCGTATATCGCCATATCCGGGAATGTCGTCATATCCAGGAATGTCATCATATCCGGCAATGTCATCATATCCGGGAACGTCGCCATATCCGGGAATGTTGTCATATCCGAGTATGTCGTCATATCCGGGTATGTGTTCATATCCGGGTATGTCATCATATCCGGGAATGTCGCCATATCCGGGAATGTAGTCATATCCGGGTATGTCGTCATATCCGGGAATGTCATCATATCCGGGAATGTCATAATTGGAAATGCCGCCAGATCCGGGTATGTCGTCATATCCGGGAATGTCATATCCGGGAATGTCGGCATATCCGGGTATGTCGCCATATCCAGGTATGTCGTGATATCCGGGAATGTCATCATATCCGGGTATGTCGTCATATCCGGGAATGTCGTCATATCCAGGTATTCCGCCATATCCGCGAATGTCGCCATATCCGGGAATGTCGTCAAATCCGGGTACGTCGCCATATCTGGGAATGTCGCCGTATCCATGAATATCTTCATACCCAGGAATGCCGCCATCTCCGGGTATGTCGTTATATCCGGGTATGTCGTCAGATCTGGGAATGTCGTCATATCCGGGTATGTCGTCACATCCAGGAATGTCGTCATATCCGGGAATGTCATCATATCTGGGTATGTCGTCATATCCGGGCATGTCGTCATATCCGGGCATGTCGTCATATCCGGGCATGTCGTCATATCCTGGAATGTCGTCATATCCGGGAATGTCATCATATCTTGGAATGCCGCCATATCCGGGTATGTCGTCATAACCGGGTATGTCCTCATTTCTGGGAATGGCTTTATATACGGGTATGTCGCCATATCTGGGAATGTCGCCATATCCGGGAATGTCATATCTGGAAATGCCGCCAGATCCGGGTATGTCGCCATTCCCGGGTATATCTGGGAATGTCATCATATCCGGGTATGTCGTCATATCCGGGAGTGTCGTCATATCCGCGTATATCGCCATATCCGGGAATGTCGTCATATCCAGGAATGTCATCATATCCGGCAATGTCATCATATCCGGGAACGTCGCCATATCCGGGAATGTTGTCATATCCAGGTATGTCGTCATATCCGGGTATGTGTTCATATCCGGGTATGTCATCATATCCGGGAATGTCGCCATATCCGGGAATGTAGTCATATCCGGGAATGTTGCCATATCCTGGAATGTCATCATATCCGGGTATGTTGTCATATCTGGGTATATCTTCATATCCGGGTATATCGTCATATCTGGGAATGTAGCCATATCCGGGTATGTCATCATATCCGGGAATGTCGTCATATCCGCGTATGTTGTTATATCCGGGAATGTCTTTATATCCGGGTAGGTCGTCATATCCGGGAATGTCTTTATATCTGGGTAAGTCGTCATATCCGGGAATGTCATCATATCCGCGTATGTCGCCATATCCGGGTGTGTCGTAATATCCGGGAATGTCGTCATATCTGGGTATGTCGTCATATCCGGGCATGTCGTCATATCCGGGAATGTCTTTATATCTGGGTAGGTCGTCATATCCGTGAATGTCGTCATATCCAAGTATGTCGCCATATCCGGGAATGTTGTCATATCTGGGAATGTCGTCAAATCCGGGTACGTCGCCATTTCTGGGATTGTCGTCATGGAATGCCGCCATATCCGGGTATGTTGTCATATCCGGGTACGTCCTCATTTCAGGGAATGTCTTTATATCCGGGTATGTCATCATATCCGGGTATGTCGTTATATCCGGGAATGTCGTCATATCCGGGTATGTCGTCATATCCGGGAATGTCATCATATCCGGGTATATCGCCATATCCGGGAATGTCGTCATATCCAGGTATGTCATCATATCCGGAAATGTCATCATATCCGCGTATGTCGCCATATCCAGTTATGTCGTGATATCCGGGAATGTCATCATATCCGGGTATGTCGTCATGTCCAGGAATGTCGTCATGTCCAGGTATTCCGCCATATCCGGGAATGTCGCCATATCCGGGAATGTTGTCAAATATGGGTACGTCGTCATATCCGGGAATGTCGCCATATCCGTGAATATCTTCATACCCAGGAATGCCGCCATATCCGGATATGTCGTCAGAACCGGGAATGTAGCCATATCCGGGTATGTCATCATATCCGGGAATGTCGTCATATCTGGGTATGTCGTTATATCCGGGAATGTCTTTATATCCGGGTAGGTCGTCATATCCTGGAATGTCGTCATATCCGGGAATGTCTTTATATCTGGGTAAGTCGTCATATCCGGGAATGTCGTCATATCCGCGTATGTCGCCATATCCGGGTATGTCGTAATATCCGGGAATGTCATCATATCCGGGTATGTCATATTTGGGTATGTCGTCATATCCAGGTATGCCGCCATATCCGTGAATGTCGCCATATCCGGGAATTTCGTCTTATCCGAGTATGTCACCATATCCGGGAATGTCGCCATATCCGGGAATGTCATATCCGGGAATGCCGCCAGATCCGGGTATGTCGTCATATCCGGGTATGTCGTCATATCCGGGAAGGTCGTCATATCCAGGAATGTCTTTATATCCGGGTAGTTCGTCATATACGGGAATGTCGTCATATCCACGTATGTCGCCATATCCGGGTATGTCGTAATATCCGGGTACGTCGTCATATCCGGGAATGTCGTCATATCCGGGAATGTTGCCATATCCGGGAATGTCATCATATCCGGGTATGTTGTCATATCTGGGTATGTCTTCATATCCGGGTATATCGTCATATCCGGGAATGTCGTTATATCCGGGAATGTCGTTATATCTGGGTAGGTTGTCATATCCAGGAATGACGTCATATCCGGGAATGTCTTTATATCTGGGTAAGTCGTCATATCCGGGAATGTCGTCATATCCGCGTATGTCATCATATCCGGGTATGTCGCCATATCCGGGAATTACGTATTATCCGGGTATGTCACCATATCCGGGAATGTCGCCTTATCCGGGAATGTCATATCCAGGAATACCGCCAGATCCGGGTATGTCGTCATATCTGGGTATGTCGTCATATCAGGGAATGTCGTCATATCCGGGAATGTCTTCATATCCGGGAATGTCTTTATATCTGGGTAAGTCGTCATATCCTGGAATGTCGTCATATCTGCGTATGTCGCCATATCCGGGTATGTCGTAATATCCGGGAATGTCGGCATATCCGGGTATGTCATATTTGGGTATGTCGTCATATCCAGGTATTCCGCCATATCCGGGAATGTCGCCATATCCGGGAAAGTCGTCAAATCTGGGTACGTCGCCATATCCGGGATTGTCGCCATATCCGTGAATATCTTCATACCCAGGAATGCCGCCATATCCGGGTATGTCGTCATATCCGGGTATGTCGTCAGATCCGGGAATGTCGTCATATCCAGGTATGTCGTCAGATCCGGGAATGTCGTCATATCCGGGAATGTCGTCATATCCGGGTAGGTCGTCATATCCGGGTATGTACTCATTTCCGGGAATGTCTTTATATCCGGGTATGTCAACATATCTGGGAATGTCATCATATCCGGGTATGTCGTTATATCCGGGAATGTCGTCATATCCGGGTATGTCGTCATATCCGGGAATGTCATCATATCCGCGTATATCGCCATATCCGGGAATGTCGTCATATCCAGGAATGTCATCATATCCGGCAATGTCATCATATCTGGGAACGTCGCCATATCCGGGAATGTAGTCATATCCGGGTATGTCGTCATATCCGGGTATGTGTTCATATCCGGGTATGTCATCATATCCGGGAATGTCGCCATATCCGGGAATGTAGTCATATCCGGGAATGTTGCCATATCCTGGAATGTCATCATATCCGGGTATGTTGTCATATCTGGGTATGTCTTCATATCCGGGTATATCGTCATATCCGGGAATGTAGCCATATCCGGGTATGTCATCATATCTGGGAATGTCGTCATATCCAGGAATGTCTTTATATCTGGGTAAGTCGTCATATCCGAGAATGTCGTCATATCCGCGTATGTCGCCATATGCGGGTATGTCGTAATATCCGGGAATGTCGTCATATCCGGGTATGTCATATTTGGGTATGTCATATCCAGGTATGCCGCCATATCCATGAATGTCACCATATCCGGGAATTTCGTCTTATCCGAGTATGTCACCATATCTGGGAATGTCGCCATATCCGGGAATGTCATATCCGGGAATGCCGCCAGATCCGGGTATGTCGTCATATCCAGGAATGTCTTTATATCCGGGTAGGTCGTCATATCCGTGAATGTCGTCATATCCGAGTATGTCACCATATCCGGGAATGTCGTCATATCCAGGTACGTCGTCATATCCGGGAATGTCGTCATATCCGGGAAGGTTGTCATATCCAGGAATGACGTCATATCCGGGAATGTCTTTATATCTGGGTAAGTCGTCATATCCGTGAATGTCGTCATATCCACGTATGTCATCATATCCGGTTATGTCGCCATATCCGGAAATTACATCTTATCCGGGTATGTCACCATATCCGGGAATGTCGCCATATCCGGGAATGTCATATCCGGGAATACCGCCAGATCCGGGTATGTCGTCATATCCGGGTATGTCGTCATATCAGGGAATGTCGTCATATCCGGGAATGTCTTCATATCCGGGAATGTCTTTATATCTGGGTAAGTCGTCATATCCGGGAATGTCGTCATATCTGCGTATGTCGCCATATCCGGGTATGTCGTAATATCCGGGTATGTCGTCATATCCAGGTATGCCGCCATATCCGTGAATGTTGCCATATCCGGGAATTTCGTCTTATCCGAGTATGTCACCATATCCGGGAACGTCGCCATATCCGGGAATGTCATATCCGGGAATGCCGCCAGATCCGGGTATGTCGACATATCCGGGTATGTCGTCATATCCGGGAAGGTCGTCATATCCAGGAATGTCTTTATGTCGCCATATC
Source organism: Malacoraja senta (assembly GCA_038087875.1). Classification (NCBI taxonomy): domain Eukaryota; kingdom Metazoa; phylum Chordata; class Chondrichthyes; order Rajiformes; family Rajidae; genus Malacoraja; species Malacoraja senta. The sequence goes on from JAXLNO010004986.1 coordinate 8,448, forward strand.
CGGGAATGTCGTCATATCCGGGTACGTCGTCATATCCGGGAATGTCGTTATATCCGGGAATGTTGCCATATCCGGGAATGTCATCATATCCGGGTATGTTGTCATATCTGGGTATGTCTTCATATCCGGGTATATCGTCATATCCGGGAATGTAGCCATATCCGGGTATGACATCATATCCGGGAATGTCGTCATATCCGGGTATGTCGTTATATCCGGGAATGTCGTTATATCCGGGTAGGTTGTCATATCCAGGAATGACGTCATATCCGGGAATGTCTTTATATCTGGGTAAGTCGTCATATCCGGGAATGTCGTCATATCCGCGTATGTCATCATATCCGGGTATGTCGCCATATCCGGGAATTTCGTCTTATCCGGGTATGTCACCATATCCGGGAATGTCGCCATATCCGGGTATGTCGTCATATCCGGGTATGTCGTCATATCAGGGAATGTCATCATATCCGGGAATGTCTTTATATCCGGGTAGGTCGTCATATCCGGGTATGTCGTCATATCCGGGTATGTCGTCATATCCGGGTATGTCATCATATCCGGGTATGTCGTCATATCCGGGAATATCGTCATATCCAGGTATTCCGCCATATCCGGGAATGTCGCCATATCCGGGAATGTCGTCAAATCTGGGTACGTCCCCATATCCGGGATTGTCGCCATATCCGTGAATATCTTCATACCCAGGAATGCCGCCATATCCGGGTATGTCGTCATATCCGGGTATGTCGTCAGATCCGGGAATGTCGTCATATCCAGGTATGTCGTCAGATCCGGGAATGTCGTCATATCCGGGTATGTCCTCATTTCCGGGAATGTCTTTATATCCGGGTATGTCAACATATCTGGGAATGTCATCATATCCGGGTATGTCGTTATATCCGGGAATGTCGTCATATCCGGGTATGTCGTCATATCCGGGAATGTCGTCATATCCGCGTATATCGCCATATCCGGGAATGTCGTCATATCCAGGAATGTCATCATATCCGGCAATGTCATCATATCTGGGAACGTCGCCATATCCGGGAATGTAGTCATATCCGGGTATGTCGTCATATCCGGGTATGTGTTCATATCCGGGTATGTCATCATATCCGGGAATGTCGCCATATCCGGGAATGTAGTCATATCCGGGAATGTTGCCATATCCTGGAATGTCATCATATCCGGGTATGTTGTCATATCTGGGTATGTCTTCATATCCGGGTATATCGTCATATCCGGGAATGTAGCCATATCCGGGTATGTCATCATATCTGGGAATGTCGTCATATCCGGGAATGTCTTTATACCTGGGTAAGTCGTCATATCCGGGAATGTCGTCATATCCGCGTATGTCGCCATATCCGGGTATGTCGTAATATCCGGGAATGTCGTCATATCCGGGTATGTCATATTTGGGTATGTCATATCCAGGTATGCCGCCATATCCGTGAATGTCGCCATATCCGGGAATTTCGTCTTATCCGAGTATGTCACCATATCTGGGAATGTCGCCACATCCGGGAATGTCATATCCGGGAATGCCGCCAGATCCGGGTATGTCGTCATATCCAGGAATGTCTTTATATCCGGGTAGGTCGTCATATCCGGGAATGTCATCATATCCGAGTATGTCGCCATATCCGGGAATGTCGTCATATCCAGGTACGTCGTCATATCCGGGAATGTCGTCATATCAGGGAATGTCGTCATATCCGGGAATGTCTTCATATCCGGGAATGTCTTTATATCTGGGTAAGTCGTCATATCCGGGAATGTCGTCATATCTGCGTATGTCGCCATATCCGGGTATGTCGTAATATCTGGGTATGTCGTCATATCCAGGTATGCCGCCATATCCGTGAATGTTGCCATATCCGGGAATTTCGTCTTATCCGAGTATGTCACCATATCCGGGAACGTCGCCATATCCGGGAATGTCATATCCGGGAATGCCGCCAGATCCGGGTATGTCGACATATACGGGTATGTCGTCATATCCGGGAAGGTCGTCATATCCAGGAATGTCTTTATGTCGCCATATCCGGGAATGTCGTCATATCCGGGTACGTCTTCATATCCGGGAATGTCGTCATATCCGGGAATGTTGCCATATCCGGGAATGTTATCATACCCGGGTATGTTGTCATATCTGGGTATGTCTTCATATCTGGGTATATCGTCATATCCGGGAATGTAGCCATATCCGGGTATGACATCATATCCGGGAATGTCGTCATATCCGGGTATGTCGTTATATCCGGGAATGTCGTTATATCCGGGTAGGTTGTCATATCCAGGAAAGACGTCATATCCGGGAATGTCTTTATGGAATGTCACCATATCCGGGAATTACGTATTATCCGGGTATGTCACCATATCCGGGAATGTCGCCATATCCGGGAATGTCATATCCGGGAATACCGCCAGATCCGGGTATGTCGTCATATCCGGGTATGTCGTCATATCAGGGAATGTCGTCATATCCGGGAATGTCTTCATATCCGGGAATGTCTTTATATCTGGGTAAGTCGTCATATCCTGGAATGTCGTCATATCTGCGTATGTCGCCATATCCGGGTATGTCGTAATATCCGGGAATGTCGGCATATCCGGGTATGTCATATTTGGGTATGTCGTCATATCCAGGTATTCCGCCATATCCGGGAATGTCGCCATATCCGGGAATGTCGTCAAATCTGGGTACGTCGCCATATCCGGGATTGTCGCCATATCCGTGAATATCTTCATACCCAGGAATGCTGCCATATCCGGGTATGTCGTCATATCCGGGTATGTCGTCAGATCCGGGAATGTCGTCATATCCAGGTATGTCGTCAGATCCGGGAATGTCGTCATATCCAGTAATGTCATCATATCCGGCAATGTCATCATATCTGGGAACGTCGCCATATCCTGGAATGTTGTCATATCCGGGTATGTCGTCATATCCGGGTATGTGTTCATATCCGGGTATGTCATAATATCCGGGAATGTCGCCATATCCGGGAATGTAGTCATATCCGGGAATGTTGCCATATCCTGGAATGTCATCATATCCGGGTATGTTGCCATATCTGGGTATGTCTTCATATCCGGGTATATCGTCATATCTGGGAATGTAGCCATATCCGGGTATGTCATCATATCTGGGAATGTCATCATATCTGGGTATGTCGTTATATCCGGGAATGTCTTTATATCCGGGTAGGTCATCATATCCTGGAATGTCGTCATATCCGGGAATGTCTTTATATCTGGGTAAGTCGTCATATCCGGGAATGTCGTCATATCCGCGTATGTCGCCATATCCGGGAATGTCGTCATATCCAGGTACGTCGTCATATCCAGGAATGACGTCATATCCGGGAATGTCTTTATATCTGGGTAAGTCGTCATATCCGGGAATGTCGTCATATCCGCGTATGTCATCATATCCGGTTATGTCGCCATATCCGGGAATTACGTCTTATCCGGGTATGTCACCATATCCGGGAATGTCGCCATATCCGGGAATGTCATATCCGGGAATACCGCCAGATCCGGGTAGGTCGTCATATCCGGGAATGTCGTCATATCCGGGTACGTTGTCATATCCGGGAATGTCGTCATATCCGGGAATGTTGCCATATCCGGGAATGTCATCATATCCGGGTATGTTGTCATATCTGGGTATGTCTTCATATCCGGGTATATCGTCATATCCGGGAATGTCGTTATATCCGGGAATGTCGTTATATCTGGGTAGGTTGTCATATCCAGGAATGACGTCATATCCGGGAATGTCTTTATATCTGGGTAAGTCGTCATATCCGGGAATGTCGTCATATCCGCGTATGTCATCATATCCGGGTATGTCGCCATATCCGGGAATTATGTATTATCTGGGTATGTCACCATATCCGGGAATGTCGCCATATCCGGGAATGTCATATCCGGGAATACCGCCAGATCCGAGGTATGTCGTCATATCCGGGTATGTCGTCATATCAGGGAATGTCGTCATATCCGGGAATGTCTTCATATCCGGGAATGTCTTTATATCTGGGTAAGTCGTCATATCCTGGAATGTCGTCATATCTGCGTATGTCGCCATATTCGGGTATGTCGTAATATCCGGGAATGTCGGCATATCCGGGTATGTCATATTTGGGTATGTCGTCATATCCAGGTATTCCGCCATATCCGGGAATGTCGCCATATCCGGGAATGTCGTCAAATCTGGGTACGTCGCCATATCCGGGATTGTCGCCATATCCGTGAATATCTTCATACCCAGGAATGCCGCCATATCCGGGTATGTCGTCATATCCGGGTATGTCGTCAGATCCGGGAATGTCGTTATATCCAGGTATGTCGTCAGATCCGGGAATGTCGTCATATCCGGGAATGTCGTCATATCCGGGTAGGTCGTCATATCCGGGTATGCCCTCATTTCCGGGAATGTCTTTATATCCGGGTATGTCAACATATCTGGGAATGTCATCATATCCGGGTATGTCGTTATATCCGGGAATGTCGTCATATCCGGGTATGTCGTCATATCCGGGAATGTCGTCATATCCGCGTATATCGCCATATCCGGGAATGTCGTCATATCCAGGAATGTCATCATATCCGGCAATGTCATCATATCTGGGAACGTCGCCATATCCTGGAATGTTGTCATATCCGGGTATGTCGTTATATCTGGGTAGGTTGTCATATCCAGGAATGACGTCATATCCGGGAATGTCTTTATATCTGGGTAAGTCGTCATATCCGGGAATGTCGTCATATCCGCGTATGTCATCATATCCGGGTATGTCGCCATATCCGGGAATTACGTATTATCCGGGTATGTCACCATATCCGGGAATGTCGCCATATCCGGGAATGTCATATCCGGGAATACCGCCAGATCCGAGGTATGTCGTCATATCCGGGTATGTCGTCATATCAGGGAATGTCGTCATATCCGGGAATGTCTTCATATCCGGGAATGTCTTTATATCTGGGAAAGTCGTCATATCCTGGAATGTCGTCATATCTGCGTATGTCGCCATATTCGGGTATGTCGTAATATCCGGGAATGTCGGCATATCCGGGTATGTCATATTTGGGTATGTCGTCATATCCAGGTATTCCGCCATATCCGGGAATGTCGCCATATCCGGGAATGTCGTCAAATCTGGGTACGTCGCCATATCCGGGATTGTCGCCATATCCGTGAATATCTTCATACCCAGGAATGCCGCCATATCCGGGTATGTCGTCATATCCGGGTATGTCGTCAGATCCGGGAATGTCGTCATATCCAGGTATGTCGTCAGATCCGGGAATGTCGTCATATCCGGGAATGTCATCATATCCGGGTAGGTCGTCATATCCGGGTATGCCCTCATTTCCGGGAATGTCTTTATATCCGGGTATGTCAACATATCTGGGAATGTCATCATATCCGGGTATGTCGTTATATCCGGGAATGTCGTCATATCCGGGTATGTCGTCATATCCGGGAATGTCGTCATATCCGCGTATATCGCCATATCCGGGAATGTCGTCATATCCAGGAATGTCATCATATCCGGCAATGTCATCATATCTGGGAACGTCGCCATATCCTGGAATGTTGTCATATCCGGGTATGTCGTTATATCTGGGTAGGTTGTCATATCCAGGAATGACGTCATATCCGGGAATGTCTTTATATCTGGGTAAGTCGTCATATCCGGGAATGTCGTCATATCCGCGTATGTCATCATATCCGGGTATGTCGCCATATCCGGGAATTACGTATTATCCGGGTATGTCACCATATCCGGGAATGTCGCCATATCCGGGAATGTCATATCCGGGAATACCGCCAGATCCGGGTATGTCGTCATATCCGGGTATGTCGTCATATCAGGGAATGTCGTCATATCCGGGAATGTCTTCATATCCGGGAATGTCTTTATATCTGGGTAAGTCGTCATATCCTGGAATGTCGTCATATCTGCGTATGTCGCCATATCCGGGTATGTCGTAATATCCGGGAATGTCGGCATATCCGGGTATGTCATATTTGGGTATGTCGTCATATCCAGGTATTCCGCCATATCCGGGAATGTCGCCATATCCGGGAATGTCGTCAAATCTGGGTACGTCGCCATATCCGGGATTGTCGCCATATCCGTGAATATCTTCATACCCAGGAATGCTGCCATATCCGGGTATGTCGTCATATCCGGGTATGTCGTCAGATCCGGGAATGTCGTCATATCCAGGTATGTCGTCAGATCTGGGAATGTCGTCATATCCGGGAATGTCGTCATATCCGGGAATGTCATCATATCCAGTAATGTCATCATATCCGGCAATGTCATCATATCTGGGAACGTCGCCATATCCTGGAATGTTGTCATATCCGGGTATGTCGTCATATCCGGGTATGTGTTCATATCCGGGTATGTCATAATATCCGGGAATGTCGCCATATCCGGGAATGTAGTCATATCCGGGAATGTTGCCATATCCTGGAATGTCATCATATCCGGGTATGTTGCCATATCTGGGTATGTCTTCATATCCGGGTATATCGTCATATCTGGGAATGTAGCCATATCCGGGTATGTCATCATATCTGGGAATGTCATCATATCTGGGTATGTCGTTATATCCGGGAATGTCTTTATATCCGGGTAGGTCATCATATCCTGGAATGTCGTCATATCCGGGAATGTCTTTATATCTGGGTAAGTCGTCATATCCGGGAATGTCGTCATATCCGCGTATGTCGCCATATCCGGGAATGTCGTCATATCCAGGTACGTCGTCATATCCAGGAATGACGTCATATCCGGGAATGTCTTTATATCTGGGTAAGTCGTCATATCCGGGAATGTCGTCATATCCGCGTATGTCATCATATCCGGTTATGTCGCCATATCCGGGAATTACGTCTTATCCGGGTATGTCACCATATCCGGGAATGTCGCCATATCCGGGAATGTCATATCCGGGAATACCGCCAGATCCGGGTAGGTCGTCATATCCGGGAATGTCGTCATATCCGGGTACGTCGTCATATCCGGGAATGTCGTCATATCCGGGAATGTTGCCATATCCGGGAATGTCATCATATCCGGGTATGTTGTCATATCTGGGTATGTCTTCATATCCGGGTATATCGTCATATCCGGGAATGTCGTTATATCCGGGAATGTCGTTATATCTGGGTAGGTTGTCATATCCAGGAATGACGTCATATCCGGGAATGTCTTTATATCTGGGTAAGTCGTCATATCCGGGAATGTCGTCATATCCGCGTATGTCATCATATCCGGGTATGTCGCCATATCCGGGAATTACGTATTATCTGGGTATGTCACCATATCCGGGAATGTCGCCATATCCGGGAATGTCATATCCGGGAATACCGCCAGATCCGAGGTATGTCGTCATATCCGGGTATGTCGTCATATCAGGGAATGTCGTCATATCCGGGAATGTCTTCATATCCGGGAATGTCTTTATATCTGGGTAAGTCGTCATATCCTGGAATGTCGTCATATCTGCGTATGTCGCCATATTCGGGTATGTCGTAATATCCGGGAATGTCGGCATATCCGGGTATGTCATATTTGGGTATGTCGTCATATCCAGGTATTCCGCCATATCCGGGAATGTCGCCATATCCGGGAATGTCGTCAAATCTGGGTACGTCGCCATATCCGGGATTGTCGCCATATCCGTGAATATCTTCATACCCAGGAATGCCGCCATATCCGGGTATGTCGTCATATCCGGGTATGTCGTCAGATCCGGGAATGTCGTTATATCCAGGTATGTCGTCAGATCCGGGAATGTCGTCATATCCGGGAATGTCGTCATATCCGGGTAGGTCGTCATATCCGGGTATGCCCTCATTTCCGGAATGTCTTTATATCCGGGTATGTCAACATATCTGGGAATGTCATTCATATCCGGTATGTCGTTATATCCGGGAATGTCGTCATATCCGGGTATGTCGTCATATCCGGGAATGTCGTCATATGCCACGTATATCGCCATATCCGGGAATGTCGTCATATCCAGGAATGTCATCATATCCGCAATGTCATCATATCTGGGAACGTCGCCATATCCTGGAATGTTGTCATATCCGGGTATGTCGTTATATCTGGGTAGGTTGTCATATCCAGGAATGACGTCATATCCGGGAATGTCTTTATATCTGGGTAAGTCGTCATATCCGGGAATGTCGTCATATCCGCGTATGTCATCATATCCGGGTATGTCGCCATATCCGGGAATTACGTATTATCCGGGTATGTCACCATATCCGGGAATGTCGCCATATCCGGGAATGTCATATCCGGGAATACCGCCAGATCCGGGTATGTCGTCATATCCGGGTATGTCGTCATATCAGGGAATGTCGTCATAATCCGGGAATGTCTTCATATCCGGGAATGTCTTTATATCTGGGTAAGTCGTCATATCCTGGAATGTCGTCATATCTGCGTATGTCGCCATATCCGGGTATGTCGTAATATCCGGGAATGTCGGCATATCCGGGTATGTCATATTTGGGTATGTCGTCATATCCAGGTATTCCGCCATATCCGGGAATGTCGCCATATCCGGGAATGTCGTCAAATCTGGGTACGTCGCCATATCCGGGATTGTCGCCATATCCGTGAATATCTTCATACCCAGGAATGCCGCCATATCCGGGTATGTCGTCATATCCGGGTATGTCGTCAGATCCGGGAATGTCGTCATATCCAGGTATGTCGTCAGATCCGGGAATGTCGTCATACCGGGAATGTCGTCATATCCGGGTAGGTCGTCATATCCGGGTATGCCCTCATTTCCGGGAATGTCTTTATATCCGGGTATGTCAACATATCTGGGAATGTCATCATATCCGGGTATGTCGTTATATCCGGGAATGTCGTCATATCCGGTATGTCGTCATATCCGGGAATGTCGTCATATCCGCGTATATCGCCATATCCGGGAATGTCGTCATATCCAGGAATGTCATCATATCCGGCAATGTCATCATATCTGGGAACGTCGCCATATCCTGGAATGTTGTCATATCCGGGTATGTCTTCATATCCGGGTATGTGTTCATATCCGGGTATGTCATAATATCCGGGAATGTCGCCATATCCGGGAATGTAGTCATATCCGGGAATGTTGCCATATCCTGGAATGTCATCATATCCGGGTATGTTGCCATAGCTGGGTATGTTTTCATATCCGGGTATATCGTCATATCCGGAATGTAGCCCATATCCGGGTATGTCATCATATCTGGGAATGTCATCATATCTGGGTATGTCGTTATTCCGGGAATGTCTTTATATCCGGGTAGGTCATCATATCCTGGAATGTCGTCATATCCGGGAATGTCTTTATATCTGGGTAAGTCATCATATCCGGGAATGTCGTCATATCCGCGTATGTCGCCATATCCGGGAATGTCGTCATATCCAGGTACGTCGTCATATCCAGAATGACGTCATATCCGGGAATGTCTTTATATCTGGGTAAGTCGTCATATCCGGGAATGTCGTCATATCCGCGTATGTCATCATATCCGGTTATGTCGCCATATCCGGGAAGTACGTCTTATCCGGTATGTCACCATATCCGGGAATGTCGCCATATCCGGGAATGTCATATCCGGGAATACCGCCAGATCCGGGTAGGTCGTCATATCCGGGTATGTCATCATATCAGGGAATGTCGTCATATCCGGGAATGTCTTCATATCCGGGAATGTCTTATATCTGGGTAAGTCGTCATATCCGGGAATGTCGTCATATCTGCGTATGTCGCCATATCCGGGTATGTCGTAATATCCGGGAATGTCGTCATATCCGGGTATGTCATATTTGGGTATGTCGTCATATCCAGGTATGCCGCCATATCCGTGAATGTTGCCATATCCGGGAATTTCGTCTTATCCGAGTATGTCACCATATCCGGGAACGTCGCCATATCCGGGAATGTCATATCCGGAATGCCGCCAGATCCGGGTATGTCGACATATCCGGGTATGTCGTCATATCCGGGAAGGTCGTCATATCTAGGAATGTCTTTATGTCGCCATAATCCGGGAATGTCGTCATATCAGGGTACGTCATCATATCCGGGAATGTCGTCATATCCGGGAATGTTGCCATATCCGGGAATGTCATCATATCCGGGTATGTTGTCATATCTGGGTATGTCTTCATATCCGGTATATCGTCATATCCGGGAATGTAGCCATATCCGGATATGACATCATATCCGGGAATGTCGTCATATCCGGGTATGTCGTTATATCCGGGAATGTCGTTATATCCGGGTAGGTTGTCATATCCAGGAATGACGTCATATCCGGGAATGTCTTTATATCTGGGTAAGTCGTCATATCCGGGAATGTCAGTCATATCCGCGTATGTCATCATATCCGGGTATGTCGCCATATCCGTGAATTTCATCTTATCCGGGTATGTCACCATATCCGGAATGTCGCCATATCCGGGAATGTCATATCCGGGAATACCGCCAGATCCGGGTATGTCGTCATATCCGGTATGTCGTCATATCAGGGAATGTCATCATATCCGGGAATGTCTTTATATCTGGGTAGGTCGTCATATCCGGGTATGTCGTCATATCCGGGTATGTCGTCATATCCGGGTATGTCATCATATCCGGGTATGTCGTCATATCCGGGAATGTCGTCATATCCAGGTATTCCACCATATCCGGGAATGTCGCCATATCCGGGAATGTCGTCAATCTGGGTACGGCGCCATATCCGTCAATGTCGCCATATCCGTGAATATCTTCATACCCAGGAATGCCGCCATATCTGGGTATGTCGTCATATCCGGGTATGTCGTCATATCGGGTATGTCGTCATATCCGGGAATGTCACCATATCCGGGAATGTCGTCATCTCCGGGAATGTCGTCATATCCGGGAATGTCGTTATATCCGGGAATGTCTTTATATCCGGTAGGTCATCATATCCGGCAAATGCCGCCATATCCGGGATTGTCGGCATATCCGGGAATGTCGTCATATCTGTGAATATCTTGCTACCCAGGAATTCCGCCATATCCGGTATGTCGTCATATCCGGGTACGTCGTCAGATCCGGGAAAGTCGTCATATCCGGGTATGTCGTCATATCCGGGAATGTCGTCATATCCGGGTATGTCGTCATATCCGGGCATGTCGTCATATCCGGGAATGTCGCCATATCCGGGAATGTCGTCATATCCGGGAATGTCATCATATCTTGGAATGCCGCCATATCCGGGTATGTCGTCATATCCGGGTATGTCCTCATTTCCGGGAATGTATGTGTATCCGGCTATGGCTTCATATCCGGGTATATCGTCATATCCGGGAATGTAGCCATATCCGGGTATGTCATCATATCCGGGATTGTCGTCATATCCAGGTATGTCATATCCGGGAATGTCGCCATATCCAGGTTTGTCGTCATATCCAGG
>JAXLNO010004987.1:0-38709 GCA_038087875.1 Malacoraja senta
TCCCAAACAAAATTAGTAATGTTAGCATTCAATTTAGAAAAAATATATTTTGGTACATATACTGGTATAGATTGAAATAGGTATAATAACTGTGGTAGAAAGCTCATTTTAATAGCATTTATTCTGCCTATTAATGATAAAGGAAGTGTTTTCCAAAATTTAATCGTTATATTAAGTTTATTTATTAAGTATATAAAATTGGCGTTGAATAAAGCTTTATGTTTTCTAGTAATCTGAATACCCAGATATTTAAATTTTTCTGTGGAGGTATAATATGGAGGTATTCTCTCATAAAATTGATGGTGCTTGTGATGAGTTAAAGGAGCTGAAGAAGCAACATAATGAGTTTGATAAAAAACTTAAGTTAGAATTTGTTAGAATTGAAAAGGACTTTAATAAAAAATTTGTTGGTGTAAATGCTAAGATGGACAACATTGACGAGAGAATGGAAGAGATGGAAAGTGATATGAAAGAGATGGTCACGGAAATAAACAATCTTAAAAAATCAAAGAAAGATGAAGCAGAAAAGCTTGCAAGAATGATTGACAAATGTTTGGACTTGGAAGCGAGATCGAGAAGGCAGAATTTGAGAATCGTTGGAGTAAGAGAAGGACGAGAAGGACATGTATCTCAAACATGTATTTTCGTTACTGAATTACTCAAAGAGTTTTTAAACTGCTGGAAGAACTAAGAATAGATACTGTTCAACGAGTTGGACGTGTCTCAAGAGGCATAAATGCTGCTCCAAGACAGATAATTGTGAAATTTCTTGATATCTCTTCAGTGGAATCTATACCGAAGAAGATTGTTCATGGTGAAAATTTGATATATTGTGGGGAAAAGATCCGATTTTTCCGTGATTATCCTCCGGAGATTATCCAGAGAATGAACTTGTTTACACCAACAAGAACATACTGAGGGTATATCCAACGTCAGATATGGAGTTGTTTTCCCAGCAAAAATGAAAATTACTTATAAGGGAATGGAACGCTCATTTATGGACCCAGAAAAAGCATTTAAATATGCAGAAGATATCGTGAGAAAAGCATCGGAAACATCGGAAGAAGACGACTAAAGGGAGGAACAGTGAACTTTTTAACTTTTAAGATGGAGCTGGACTTTCCAGACAGTTACTGAGCTTATTTGTCTGGAATGTGTATTTGAGAACATTGTTCACCTTGAATGAAAGCTCAAAGATAACAAAAGGATGCCGAAGATACTGTACAAGGAGCATGGACGAGATATATTAACATCTAACTATTATATGCTAATTATAATAACCAACTAACTTAACAAATTTAACAATACTAATGATTTGTAAGTGTTTGTAGTAAATATGAATAACTATGAATAAACCATTACTTATAAATTGTAATTAACCAAAATGTCCATAACACTACTAACGTTTTTTTCTTTTTGGGTGGGAACGCAACATAAACTTGGAAAAAACCCAGGAATGAGGTTAACCCCTCGGTACCTGCTTGTAGGGTAGCTTTATTTTTTTACTTTTTTAATATTTATCTCTACGTCTTTTTGCTTTTTACTAATGCTAGTTTGATAAAGTTAAACAAGAATAAACAAAATATGAGACGGTCTGTAGTTTTTTATGAGGTGTTAATAAGGATTGGGGCTCAATGTAAAACAACATCAATGGAAGTCTATAAATTTTTCGCCACCTTAGGTGCTATCTCTCTTTAAGGTACCTGTTCTTAGTACCTTCATTTCACTTTTTTTTTAAAAATCACTATACAAATTTGTATTTACTTAGTTTCTGTTTAATTAATTGTAAATCACAATTTTTCTTGCTTTATCTAAGGCACTTTTGGAGAAGGAGATGTAATGTAAACTTAAAAAACTTGGAATGACCACCCAACGTCCAGAACACGGAGGTATTTGTCAGCACCATATGATTCAAGAATATTACTTTGATATACAATGCAAGACGATAGACAAATAAAGAATGGAGGAATCACATTCTGTAGTTGGAATATAAGGGGAACCAATAAAGAGGGGTAAAATTTTTGCTCACTTAAAATCTTTGAAAAGCGACATAATTTACTTGCAAGAAACTCACATGAAACAGGAAACACAAATGAGATTAAAGGCAAAGTGGATAGGCCAAACATATTATTCATCATTTACTTCTAAATCTAGAGGTACGGCTATTCTTATTCGGAAAGGTATACCGTTCAAATTAAAGAATACTATATCAGATAAAGAGGGAAGGTATATCATAGTTTCGGGAGAAATTTATGCTACCCTAATAACTATGGTAAATATTACGCTCCGAATATTGATAACCCTCAATTTTTTGAGAAAATTATAGATATAATACTGGAGTTTAATTATCAAAATGTGATAATAGGGAGGGGATTTCAACTGTGTTTTAGATCCATATTTAGACAAATCAGCAAAACAAAGAAGGAGTAATATAAAATCCAAGACTAGTGAACTTCTAAATACATATATAAAAAATACTAACATAACAGATGTATGGAGATCTGCTAACCCGGCAGGAAGGGAATATTCGTTTTACTCTTCGGTACATAAAACATATTCAAGAATTGATTAATTTTTAGTGGATAGGAAATTAATGCCATATACAATTAACCCAACATATCATATTAGTAGCATTTCTGATCACTCTCTGTTGACTTTTTCAGTAAAATTTGAGGGAATGCCGGGTAAAAAAAATTTTTGGAGGTTTAATACACATATATTAAATGACTTACAGGGTTATCAATACTTGAAACAACAAATGAAATTATTTGTTGAGATAAATGATACACCAGGTATCTCACCTTCTTTACTATGGGAAACTTTTAAAGCATTTATTAGAGGAATTATAATTTCATATGAAATTTTTCAAAATAAGAAGAATAAAACAGAACAAATGTGGTTAGAACAAGAAATAAGACAGTTAGAGTTAGACAATGCTAAAGATCCCACTATAGATAAACATAATAAGATAATACTACTGAAATTTAAACTTAACCGAATTCTCTCGGCAAGAGTAATAAGATTATTCCAAATTACAAAACAGGAACATTTTGAGTTTGGTGACAAACCACATAAGCTGTTGGCGCGTCAACTGAAAAAACAGGAAAAAGGAAAATACTATAAATAAAATTAAATCCGATAATGGTGAATTACTAACACTACCTAAAGATATTAATAAAAGATTTGTTCAATTTTATCAAAATTTATACACATCAAAAACCAAAACAGAAGATAGTAAAATTACAAACTTTTTAGATAAATGTAATCTACCAAAACGTGACCTTTTGGAACAAGAAGAACTAGGAGCGCAAATTACAATCGAAGAAATAGGTGAAACAATAAAATCGTTGAAAAATGGTAAGACACTGTGACCAGATGGTTTTAGTAATGAATTTTATAAAATAATTTCATGAGATAACGACCCCCTATCTATTTAATTTATATACTTACGTTTTTAAAGAAAATAAATTACCTGAAACATTAGCAGAATCAACTATTACGCTTATTCCAAAGAAAGATAAAGACCTAGAGGAATCGGGCTCATATAGAGCTATATCACTATTAAATACAGATCAGAAAATCCTAGCAAAGAATTTAGCCAGAAGACTAAGCAAATATATTAGTAAATTGATAAACCCTGATCAAACGGGGTTTATACCCAAAAGATATTCATTTAATAATTTGAGACGCCTGTTTAATATAATGTACTCGCATAAAGTAGAGGAAGAAGACATCAATTATTTCTTTGGACGCAGAGAAAGCATTTGATCAGGTAGAATGGCAGTATTTATACAAAGTATTACAAAAATTTAATATGGGCGAGAACTTTATTGCATGGGTGAAATTATTATATGATAAACCGATGGCAAGAATATTAACTAACAGCATGTTGTCTCAAAAATTTCAATTATCAAGGGGTAATAGGCAGGGATGTGCTTTATCACCCCTGCTATTTGCCCTTATGATAGAACCTCTGGCTGAAAGTATAAGAAGCCATCCGAATATTCAGGGTTATAATAGTAGGGACTCAAATAATAAAATTTCATTGTATGCAGACGATATTCTGTTATATATAACAAATTCACAAACAAGCATACCAAATTTATTAAATTTAATAGAGGAATTCAGGTCCTTTTCTGGATATAGAATAAATTGGAACAAAAGTGAAATTATGACATTAAAACCTCAAGAATCTACACACTTATTGAAATTCCCCTTTAAAATCGCCCTCTCCCACCTTGACAACACAAACACCTACGTGAGAATGCTGTTCATCGACTATAGCTCAGCATTCAACACCATTATCCCCTCAAACCTGATCACCAAACTCAGCGACCTGGGCATCAACCCCATCCTCTGCAACTGGTTACTGGACTTCCTACTAACATGGATTGCCAGTCACCCCGCCCTCCCCCCCCCCCCCCAGTCTGTTAGGTTGGACAACCACACCTCTTCAACCCTCACCCTGAACACCGGTGTTCCACAGGGCTGTGTACTGAGCCCCCTCCTCTACTCCCTCTTCACCTACGACTGCACACCTGTACATGGTTCTAACACCATCATCAAATATGCAGATGATACAACAGTGATTGGCCTCATCAGTGACAACAATGAGTCGGCCTATAGGGAGGAGGTTCAGCTCCTAGCAGCATGGTGCGCTGACAACAACCTAGCCCTTAACTCCAAGAAGACCAAGGAGCTCATTGTGGACAACAGGAGGTCTAGGGGCTGCACGCACATCCCCATCCATATTAACGGGACGGAGGTGGAACGTGTTTCCAGCTTCAGGTTTCTGGGGGTCAACATATCTGATGACTTCTCTTGGACCCACAATACATCAACACTGGTTAAGCAGGCTCACCAGCGTCTCTTCTTCCTGAGGAGACTAAAGAAGGTCCATCTGTCCCCTCGGATTCTGGTGAACTTCTACCGCTGCACCATCGAGAGCATCCTTACCAACTGTATCACAGTATGGTATGGCAACTGCTCTGTCTCCGACCGGAAAGCACTGCAGAGGGTGGTGAAAACCGCCCAACGGATCACCGGTTCCTCACTCCCCTCCATTGAGTCTGTCCAAAGCAAGCAATGTCTGCGAAGGGCGCGCAGCATCGTCATGGACTGCTCTCACCCCAGCCACAGACTGTTTACCCTCCTCCCATCCGGGAGGAGCTACAGGTCCCTCCGTTGCCGAACCAACAGGTTCAGGAACAGCTTCTTCCCTGCGACTGTTACGCTACTGAGCTCTGCACCTCGGTGATTGCCAGTCACCCCGCCCTCCCCCTCCCCCCCACCGACACTCCTTCCCCCAGAAAAATTGCACTACTGATACTGCTGTACATATATATATTTTACTGTTCATTATTCCTAAGTTCGCTCTTCTGGGTGAGATGCTAACTGCATTTCGTTGTCTCTGTACTGTACACTGCACAATGACAATTAAAGATTGAATTGAATTGAGAGAGAGGGGAGAGGGCGGACCTGAACTCAGTGTGCGGGCGGCTCGGACGTGGCCGACTGCAAAAGGGCAGCGAGCCTCGGCAGCTCTCTCGACCTCGGGCGGCGTGGAGAGCCTCGGCAGCTCTCGCGTCACGATTCCCTGTATCCCTGCGATCAACAGAGGAATTGCAGGTTTCCCAGAGGGAGTAATGGCTGCCCGGGCCACCATCTCATCACGTGCCCCATGCGCCGATAACGGCCGTCCGCTGCCGCCCTGTTCTATCATCGAGCAGGGAAGACGGAGAGGATTCAATGCAAGCCGATGGCCTCCGGTGACCGGCTGTAACCTGCTGTGGCCTCTGGTGACCGGCTGTAACCTGCTGTGACCTCCTGATCTGCAGAATGGGGGGGTGGGTGGGGTTGGAATGGGCGGGCGGGCATGGTAGTCCAGCTGCGGGGGGCGTGGCGCGAGCATACTTGGGCTTGGGGGAGGGACACGGAGAGGGACACAGACACAGAGAAACAATAAAATTCAATGCTATGAAAAAAAGAAATATAAATGCTTTAGTCCACAGCGGGAGGGCGGGGCCAGGAGGCAGGTGGGCCTCGATTGGTGGGCATGTGGGCATTGTGACGTCAGCAGCTGGCAAGCGGCGATATTTATTTATTTATTTATTTTATTTTTAATTTTTATTTATTAGAAGTACATTACATTACAACCACATACATTAGTACTCGTCATTTATATCTTCTTACAATTAATGTACTCCATTTATTTTTACACTAGAAAAGGAAAAGATTGAAAGAAAGAAAGTGAAGGAAAAAGTGAAAGTGTAGGAAATGTGACAACAAAAAAGGACGAAGACCCTATAAGAGCAAAATTAAAAACAAAAGAAAAAGAGTTAAGAAATGACCCTAGGAAAGAAAGAGAGAGAGAAAGAGGAAAAAGAGAGAAACAAATATTTTTATGAGCATTACGTAAATGGGACATACCAACTCTTCAACTATCCCCCCTTACTGACCTCAATTTTTTTTTTTTAAGTACTTTTGCACCCTATGTTTGTAATAATTCTATAAATGCAGACCACGTCAGGTGGAAGTGATCTGGTTTACCTGCTAGGAGGAGTCTTATCTCTTCTAGGTGTAATGTTTCAAACATATTTGAAATCCACATATTTATAGTTGGTATTGGAGCCTTCTTCCAAAATTTTAGAATTAGCTTTTTTCCAGTTATTAACCCATAGTCCATTAGTTTCTTTTGAAACACATTTAGTTCTGGACCATCTTCCGTTATACCGAAGATAATCCATTCTGCTTTGGGTATCAGTCTTGTTTTAAATAACTTTGTAAAGATTTCAAAAATTTCATACCAAAATTTTTGAATTTTTGTACAGAAAACGAATGAGTGCGCTATAGTAGCTTCTTGGGATTGACATTTATCACAAATAGATGATACATTAGGGAAAATTTTATGAATTTTAGTTTTCGAATAATATAATCTATGTAAAATTTTAAATTGTATTAAAGTGTGTCTTACATTAATCGAGCATTTATGCACGTTTAATAAGTATTCATTCTAACTTTCCTTTGAAATTTTAATAGCTAACTCTTGTTCACAGTCTCTTCTGATACCCTCCGTAGATGGTATTTGTACATTTAAGATATATTATACAAATATGATATTAAGTTTGCTGATTCCGCTTTTATCTGCATTGCCTCGTCCAAAACATCTACTGGGTTATTATAATGATCTTTTGTATATTTTTCAAATAGTCGCATATTTGAAAATATTTAAAATATTGATTATTTCCGAGTTTATATTTTATTTGTAATTGTTGAAATGAAAGTAATTTTCCAGTTTCATACAAGTCACCAAGCGTTTTAATTCCTAATCTATCCCAGTGATATTTATTTTTAAAGTGAGTTTTGTGAGCAATTTTATTCAAAATCTGGGGAAATAATTTAGAGGGGAGTGGATTTCTGAACTCATAAGGTAAATCCCCACCGAAATATGTAAAAATTTCCCCGTTTTTGCGTCTGGTTTCAAGGAGATACGTTTCACAGGTAAAATGACACCCACACACAGAGTTTTAAAAGTATACTAGACCCGTTTGGTCAGTTCCCCCAATGTGCGGTAGAGGGGGAGGGGGGCTGGGGGGGGGGGCGGCAAGCAGCGTCACACACACTAACTACACCCCCGCACACACGCTAACTACCCCCCTTGATATATTAAATTTATTAATTTTCCCCTTTTATCCCATAACTGCCCTATCCACTGACGCATAGACCCCAACTCGCAGGAGCGTCTAGAGAGGAGGGAGGGTAGAGAGTGAGGGCAGAGAGAGAATGGGGAGAGACAGAGAGAAAGGGGCAGAGACAGAAGGGCAAGAGACAGAGGGAGAGGGGGTGGAGGGGAGGAGGAGAGGGAGGGTGGGTGAGGGGGGAGGGGTGGGAGGAGGGGTGAGAGAGATGGGAGGAGAGAGAGGGGAGGAGAGAGGAGGAGAGGAGAGAGAGGGAGAGAGAGGGGAAGGAGGGGGAGGGGGGAGGGGGGAAGGGAGGGGGAGAGGTGGGGGGAGGGGAGGGAGGATGGGGAGGGGATGGGTGGAGGGAAGGGGGGAATGGTGATGTTAAGTGAGAAGGGTGATGTTAAGTGAGAAATAATTCAATTCAATTCAATGAAAAACAATGGAATCAACAACCTGGCAGGCAGGGGGGCCAGGCCGGGCGGGGCCAGGAAGCAGTTGGGCCAGGCGCAAAGGCATTGTGAGGTCGGCAGCTGGGCAACTTTAATATTTTTTTTAAATGTCATTGGTGATAAATTTTAGTAAATATCTCTGGAAATATTCGACCAAATTTATAGAGGATTGGATTTTTAGAAACATAGAAACATAGAAAATAGGTGTAATAGGAGGAGGCCATTCGGCCCTTCGAGCCAGCACCGCCATTCATTGTGATCATGGCTGATCGTCCCCTATCATTAACCCGTGCCTGCCCTCCCCATATCCCTTGACTCCACTAGCCCCTAGAGCTCTATCTAACTCTCTCTTAAATCCATCCAGTGACTTGGCCTCCACTGCCCTCTGTGGTAGGGAATTCCATAAATTTACAACTCTCTGGGTGGAAAAGTTTTTCTCACCTCAGTCTTAAATGACCTCCCCTTTATTCTAAGACTGTGGCCCCTGGTTCTGGACTCACCCCACATTGGGAACATTTTTCCTGCATCATGCTTGTCCAGTCCTTTTATAATTTAATATGTTTCTATAAGATCCCCCCTCATCCTTCTAAACTCCTGTGAATACAAGCCTAGTCTTTTCAATCTTTCCTCATATGACAGTTCCGCCATCGCAGGGATCAATCTCGTGAACCTACGCTGCACTGCCTCAATCACAAGGATGTCCTTCCTCAAATTAGGAGACCAAAACTATATACAATACTCCAGATGTGGACTCACCAGAGCCCTGTACAACTGCAGAAGAACCTCTTTACTCCTATACTGAAATGCTCTTGTTATGAAGGCCAACAGCTTTCTTCACTGCCGGTTGTACCCGTAAGCCAACTTTCAGTGACCGGTGTACAAGGACGCCCAGGTCTCGCTGCACCTCCCCCTTACCTACCTAACCCGATTGAGATAATAATCTGCCCCCTTGTTTTTGCCGCCAAAGTGACAACCTCACATTTATCTATATATACTGCATCTGCCTCGCATCTGCCCACTCACTCAACCTGTCCAGGTCAGCCTGCAACCTCCTAACATCCTCTTCACAGTTCACACTGCCACCCAGCTTTGTGTCATCCGCAACTTGCTAGTGTTGCTCCTAATTCCCTCTTCCAAATCATTAATATATATGGTAAACATTTGCGGCCCCAACACCGAGCCTTGCGGCACTCCACTTGCCACTGCCTGCCATTCTGAAAAGGACCCGTTCACTCGTCCCCTTTGCTTCCGGTCTGCCAACCAATTTTCTATCCATGTCAACACCCTACCCCCAATACCATGTGCTCTAATTTTAGTCACCAGCCTCCCGTGCGGGACCTTATCAAAGGCTTTCTGAAAGTCTAGATACACTACATCCACTGATACCCCTTCATCCATTTTACTTGTCACATCCTCAAAAAATTCCAGAAGATTAGTCAAGCATTATTTCCCTTTCACAAATCCATGCTGACTTGGACTAATCCTTTTTCTGCTATCCAAATGCCCCATTATTACCTCTTTAATAATTGACTCCAGCATCTTTCCCACCACCGAAGTCAGGCTAACTGGTCTGTAATTCCCCGTTTTCTCTCTCGCTCCTTTCTTGAAAAGTGGGATAACATTAGCTTTCCTCCAATCTACTGGAACTGATCCTGAATCTATTGAACATTGGAAAATGATCACCAATGTGTCCACTATTTGTAGAGCCACCTCCCTGAGGACCCTGGGATGCAGACCATCAGGCCAGGGGATTTATCATCCTTCAGTCCCATTAGCCTACCCAATACTATTTCTCGCCTAATGAAAATTTCTTTCAGTTCCTCTACCCCCTTAGAACCTCTGTCCTCCAGTACATTTGGGAGATTGTTTGTGTCTTCCTTAGTGAAGACAGATCCGAAGTACCTATTCAACTCTTTTTGCCATTTCCTTGTTGCCCATAATAATTTCAACCGTGCCTGCCTTCAAGGGACCCACATTTGACTTTGCTACTCTTTTTCCCTTAACATATCTAAAGAAGCTTTTACTGTCCTTCTTTATATTCCTGGCCAGCTTCCCTTCATACTTCATCTTTTCAGCCCGTAATGCCCGTTTTGTTTCCTTCTGTTGTTCTATAAAAGTTTCCCAATCCTCTGGCTTCCGGCTACTCTTTGCTGTGTTATACATCTTTTGTTTTAGTTTTATTATATCCCTAACTTCTCTTGTCAGCCACGGTTGCCTCCTACTCCCCTTAGAATCTTTCTTCAGTGTCCAGTTCAGGTCAAAATCACAGTCATGCGATGTATCCATCGCTGCTTGATGCAATCATGCAGTTTTGTTGCTGTCAAAATGAGCACCATCATTGATGGACACTGGGATATGTGTGTTAGGAATGTTAGGAAGAGAGACCATCCACAAGATTAATTCAGCCCTGTGGCAATGTATGCTGCAACGAGGACAGTTTGTGTTGTGAAATAAAGTTTGTGTTGTGTTGTGTTGTGCCAGGAATGAAGATAAGATGAAGGGGTGGAATTGATGGGTGGGGAAGCACAGGTGGGTAAGGGAAGAGAGGGGGTAGGGGCTGGTGGCACAGTGAGCAGAGACTGTGAGCCAGGGGACAGAAGTGTGAGGGAGGCATCATCTGCAGGATAATTTCCTCCCACACCAGCAATGAGCTAACATATTGCCCTCTGCTGTATATTAGAGTATAATACGTAGAATGGATTGGATAATAAACATCTCGAGATTAGATACACCCCTCCCTAGGATAGCACTCTATTAATGTTGGACACCGAACTATTAGAGTGTTGGAGGGAATCTCCACAAGATAAACACCCCCATCATCTGTTGGAGTTGAGGAGTGGGTTCTCTTTATTTTCCAGAAGCCCTGGCAGTCTTCTTACCAGCTCAGTGTTAGTGGTGACATCAGGAAGTCTCAGCCTGGCTCTGGTATTTTGGGAAGGGGCGTGGACAGAAACAACTTCCATTCACGTGCCACCTGTGCAGAGTAAATAAACATGCTTGGGTACTTGCGAGCAACAATGTGATGTAACAAAGTGTTTGTGTAGAGCATAACACCCATGGGGAAGAGTGTAGATTTTAACGCAAGAATGTTGTCGGATGATGAGGTCCTCTGCCAAGGAAAAGAGGATATCTGGTGCAGAGGAGCTCAATGTGTTGGAGTAGTGTATTAACATGGATTGGAGACAAGGCATCTTGGTCAGATAAAGATTGAGAGAATGGGTTTAAACCTGGCAAACTGAGCTTAATGAAGAGAAATGCGAGGTCAAGCACTCGTGCAAAGTATGAAAAGACAGTGAGAAAATTAAAAGTGGGTGGAGTACAGGCAGATTGAGGTGTTCTTGCGCATGAGGCACCTGAAAGTCCACATGACAGTGCGACAACGGTCAGGAAGGTAAGCAGCACGTTGGGATTTATTGCAAGCAAGGTTGGAGATTAAAATACAGAGATTAAAATTCCACCTGAAATACTGTGTGTGGTGGGTCTTATTTGAGAGTATATTTGCATTGAAAATAGCCCAGAAGAGATTAACTCAGCTAATTTCAGTGATAAAGCTTTTATATTATCACAAATGATTAAAAGTGTTGGTTTGTGTTGTTTGGAGTTTGGACAAGGACGAGGAAGGGTTGAGGGAGAGCCACACACGATGCTGGGACAGAGTCAGAGACTAACAACATGGATACAGGACCTTTGACTCCACACCGACCATCCATTTTAAAAAGAATCCTACCCTCAACTATCTTATTCCCCCCCATTTTATCTTTGAGCATGCTGTTTTTCACTAATATTGTTTTTATTAATGAACAGAAATTTTTATTTATTTTTATGTTATCTTTTACAGACCTGTTATGCTGCTGCAAGAAAAAAAATTGCACCGTTTCAGTAAATATGATTCACTGTCACTCTACCCCCCCCCCCCCCCTCACACACCTTTCTCCCCATACCCCTCCCTCTTCACAATAAACTACATAATGGATGTTTTGGGAGCTGAGAGGAGACCCATCGGGTCAAGGGAGAATATGTAAGTTCCACAACGTCAGCATCCGAGGTCACGTTTGAAGCCAGATGATGGGAGAACCGAGGCAGTAGCTCTAATAGCTGCACCACTGTGAGGTGTTCCAAACAAGGCCATTCAAGAAGGGCATTCATGAAAAGGGCAGCAAGTACAAATCAGGCAGCTACAGAACAGTGAGCCTGACAAGTGCAGGCAGGTGGGACTAACATAGATGGGACATCTGGTCTGTATGGGCTAGTTGGACAGAAGAGCCTGTTTCTGTGCTGTGTGACTGTCTGATTAGAGATAGTCAACATTGCTTTGTCCATGGGAAATCCTATCTCACAAACCTGACAAGTTTATTTCGAAGATGAGGGCAGGGCATTGAGCAGGGCAGTTTATATGGACTTCAGAAGACCATTGACAAGTTGCCATCTGGTAGACTAGTGTGGGCATTAGATCACATGGAATCCAAGGCGAGCTAGACAATTGGATTCAAGGTTGGCTTGGAGGAAGGAGTCAATGGGTATTTTTGGAGCATTTTTTCATTGGAGGCCTGTGACCAGTGGAGTGATGCAGAAGCCAGTGCTGTGCCCCACTGTTGTTTGTTATCTACATTAACAATTTGGATGACAATGCAGTTAACATTGTTAGTGAATTTGCAGAGTATGGTATTTACACCATAATTGTTCAGTCACATTCAGAGAGAGCATGGTAGCGTTGTTACAAAACCTACCATCAGCGGCACTACAAATCTGCCACTGCCCATGCGTGCGATTCTGGAGGCTTTGGGGGGGGGGGGGGGCGGGATTAAAATGCAGGTTTGTATTGGTTGTCGGAGAGGGATTTCCTCGGTCTGCTAGCTGAAGAAGAAAAATCGTTCGCGCTTCCGTTCGCGGGTTAAAAAAAAAATTGCTGTCCCATTGCGTTGCTGTATTAAACTGAAACGTGACTAAAAAAGCCTTCACCGCCTTCAACATCACGGATTGCAATATCAGGACAAAACAAAAGGTATGTCATTCATTTAACATATTATTTTGCTTTTTGGTGTGATTTTATTTTAATCTTATGATGCGAAAAGGTTATTTAGGCCCCCATACGAATCGGCCATGTCTTGCCTGCCGATATGGGCTGAAAATTATGGTGACGGCAACATTCCAATCGATCACATTCCAGAAACATCCTCTCTCAAAATCTTTCTTTTTTGGACAATAATGTCGTAAGAGCATCTAAATCATCTATATTTTGTGTTATTGTCTATCCATGATCAATATTTTCAAACTAAATATCCACAACAGTCTTAGTCAGATGTATTGTGCAAAAAATAATGATTTTATCTTGAGAGTGGATGTTTCTGGATTAATTTATGGGAATTAAACATTAAATTCCTTCCATTTGGCATATAAATTCATGACAAAGTGAGATTTCAAAATAATGTTATATTGTAAACGCGTGTGAATGGGATCAGTTATTTGTTATTTGGATACTTAGGCTATTTAAAAAAAAAGCCTTTTCTTAAGAAATGGATAGATGTTTAGATCTAGTAATTAAATTTAGATGAATTCAATGATTAGATGAATTTAATTGATTTGATGAAACTGATGAATATGAATTTTTTGTTGGGTATTTACTATTTGTTTTAGCGTTTAACGTTATAATTTCTACCTTTTTTACTAAAACTGCAAATAATAACTTGTTTCTGTTGATGCTGTTCAGTGTTTTTTTTTTCTTTACATTTTAGACAGATGTCACCGAATGAGAAATGCAATATTGTCAATCCAAATGCCCAGCAAAAGAGACTGATTGAGACAGCATTCGCAGACATTATCCGAATTTGGACTACTCCAAATGTGATGATCTACAGGACATTCTTAATGGGAAAGTAGTGGGCAGAAAGGCATGTCATGTGTGGTTTGAAGAGCAAAAACCTGTAGTTTACAATGCCAAAATTGAAAAGTTGAGGAAAAACAAGGTGTACAGAGTTGCTTATTGGTTACAATCTGAGGAGTATGATGATGATACTGATTATGATCAAGTATCAAGTATCCTTTATTATCATTCATACCTCTCAGTCTGAACGAAATTTCGTGCCTTGCAGTCATAACATAGAATAAAATAACAAAAACACACAATAAACACAGATTTAACATCCACCACAGTGAGTCCACCAGGCACCTCCTCACTGTGATGGAAGGTAAAAGTCTTAAAGTCCTTGTCTCTTCGCTCCTTGTTCTCCCTCTGCGCTGAGGCGATCAGGCTTCCGATGTTGTGACCCCGCCGCGTGATGGTAAGTACGTCAGTCCCGAGCTGAATCCGAGCTCCGCGAACGGACCGGTTCAAACTCCGCGGCCCGGGGCGGTCGAAGCTGCCGCCCTCCAGTCCAGCGGACGAAGCTGTTGTTGCGGGAGCTCCGGAAAAACAGGTCACCAACCTGTGACCTGCGAGCTCCTGACGATGTCGTCCCCTGGGCCCCGCGGCCGAGCCTCCGAAGTCGGGTCGCCGCCACAGCCCCAAAGTCGGGTCGCCACCGCCAGAATGCCGCCACAGCCCCGAAGTCGGGTCGCTGCCGCCGGAACGCCGCCACGGCCCCGAAGTCAGGTCGCCGGAACGCCGCCACAGCCCTGAAGTCGGGTCGCCGCTGCCGGAACGCCACCACAGCCCCGAAGCCGGGTCGCCGGGACGGCGCCACAGCCCTGAAGTCGGGTCGCCGCTGCCGGAACGCCACCACAGCCCCGGTCGGCCAGCCTCGTGTTGGTAAGTCCTGGCTGGCACTGCCTCCGGAGCCTCAAGGTCGGTCCCAGTTGGAGGCCGCCAGCTCCGCCAGCTCCGCCATCAGGCCTCAGTGCAGACAGAGGCGGGGGATACAACAAGAAAATGTCGCATCCCCCCCGAAGGAAGAGACCAAAAACATGTTTCTCCCACCCCCCCCCCCACACATACACAACCTGATAAACTAAAATTAACTAAAACAGGACCAAAGAAAACAAAAAAAGGGGGGGGGAAAGACGGACGGCAGGCGAGCCGCAGCTGCTAGGGCAGCGCCGCCACTTCCAATGTACCAGCTAGCAACTGGTCTTCTTCATAAAGACTTGGTCTATTGCTAGAAATTGTAATTTATTTACCTATCTGTTACGGACTCACAGCATATAATACAATAATATTAAAGTTCTGATCTTGAGATTATGACATTTTTGAATTTTCAAGGCAGTCTGGGTGTTTATTACTTCCGTCACAACGGTCAATTTTGTAATTAGCTACAATAAGGTAATTAACTAATTATATGCTTTAATTTCAGGTCATCCAAGTAAGATGTTTCATATTTGTTTCAATGCTTCAATCTATAATAACAGAAATTTTCAATCGTTTCTCTTAATTTTTAAGAAAGTTATGGACTTTTGACTGTCCTCGGTCACAGCTTTTGTGTTAAGTCAATGCGAAAGCAATATAGAACAAGATGCTAATGTCCGAGTATGAAAATGGCCATAACCTTTTTAATACTGAAGATATGAAAGTGAATTAGGTAACAAATTAAAGTTTGTTTTATGCTTTATCTGATGGGATAAATCACAGGCTTGATTATTAAAATCTCAAAATTATGTAACATTCCCAAGCATGGTGACGTTGGAATTCTCCACCCTGGAGGTTAGATTGTTGATGATAAAGAGGTCACAGAGCAGTTTTTCAAAGATAGGGAATGGAAAGCCATGTGCAGTTGGCACAGGAGAGGAGCAAATTGGCTAAGGTTACTTTAAATTACCGTGCAGGTTTGAGGAGACAAGTGGCCTACTTGCACTCCTGTCCCTTTTGTGTTATGGTGTAAAGGGGTGGAGTGCTTTTGGAGGGGATTCTAGGGCAGAGGGTCTCAGCAGTCATGTCTGGAGGATTTAAATTCAAAGAGATAAGGAAGAGGTGAAATCGTAATGAGGAGTAAGGCAAGACAAAACACACATCCTTCCAGTCCCAGCTCCCTCGCTCACCTCAGCCTTCCTTGCATATGTTGGTCAACTGTTCTCTGTGACCTTTCACTGGACCATGCCTCTGTGTCTGACATGTAGAGCCCATTGTTCACGGTCTATCCGCTTCCTGAAACAAGTGCAACATCAGTCAGAAGCGCGACAGGGAAATTAAATTTGACAGCTAGAACTTTAATGAACGTTGGAATAGAGTCATGCAGCACCACAAGTCCCCTTTAGTTTTTCCTCTCACATTAAACCTGTGGACCCTTGTTTCAGACCCTCTACCTTGGGAAAAATGTGCCCTTCACTTAGGTATGTTACAAAACTTACCTTCAGCGGTGCTGCAGTTCTGTCACTGGCCGTGTGCGCGACTTTGGCGCCTTTGAGAGGGGACGGGTTTAAAATGCGTTTTTTCTCCAGCCTGATGAAATCGATTTTTGTCAGGCTGTTTAGTTGCTGATGAAAAATCGCTCCGACTTCCGGTGGCGTCATGTTAGACTAGCAGACGTGCACCCAGCTCCTCTCCCGAAAAACTTCACGATTTATCGTGTAAAACGGGTCCGAAAATCGGGATTGTTTTTAAAAACCTTACCGGAGCTTCTGGTTACCGCGCTGATGACGTCATCGTTAAACGCGATGTTTTAAACGGTGGTTTGAAGCCCTTTAAATGAGTAAATTGACTCCAGTTGTGAGCCCTCAGAGAGCTGTGAATAAGCTGTCGAAACAGTTCGAAACTGAAGTTATCTCTGAAGTCTCTGAAGTGGCTGCAGAAATGGATACAAGATCTAAGAAAGACTTTGATGACTTGAAAAAATCAATGAAAAATTTGAAAGATGAGATCTCGGATAATAGGGTGGAAGATAAGAAGGAAATGAAGGAAAATTCGGCAAAAATGATGGAAGGAATGCAGAAGATGATGAAGGATTTAAATGCTGGTAACCAGAAGAATATGACGGATTTACTGGACACTATGAATAAACGAATTGATGAGGTGAAAGATGGACTATCAGAGAAAATGGATAAGATGGATGTAATTACTACGGATAAGTTCACGGCTGTACTTGAAACAGTAGCTGCAAGTATGCAGACAATCACGGAATTGGAGAAAAATACGGCACGACTTGTTGAAGACATGGCGAAACTGAGGCAAGAACATGAGCAAATGAGGCGAGAAAACGAACAAGCATCACTACAAATGGGGACTCAATTAGAGAAAGTCTCATTCAAATGCCTGGACCTGGAAGCTCGTTCTAGACGCCAGAATCTGAGGATTCTTGGTGTTTCAGAGGGGGCAGAAGGGGAACAGGTACGTGAATTTGCCATGGGCTTGTTGAAACAACTGTTGAATCTTCCCAAGGAACCGAAAATCGAAGTGGCTCATCGTGTCCCAAGATTTGGAAAAAGATTTGATGCGGGAAAAGCTTATCCACGACATATTATAGTGAAATTTCGAGATACTGCAGAACTGGAATATGTTATGACCCATATCAAATATGGTGTACAATTACGGCTGGACAAAGACACTATTAAGATATTCAGGGACTACCCACATGAAATTGTGCAAAAAAGAAACAAATTTGATAAGGTTAAAGATCTTTTAAGAGGGAGAGAAGGGGTCAGATTCGGGTTTTTTATCCCGCTAAAATGCGTATTTCTTTTAATGGTCTTGAAAAGTCATTTGTTAAGCCTGAAGACGCTTTCAAATATGCCCAAACGATTGTTGAAAGACAGAAATAAAAGGGAGCTTTGGCAGATCCGAATAATTTTCAGCTATGTTTTGTCTGGGGATAGTTACACTGTTATCTCCGGAATGTTGAAGCAAGGACATTTTCTGTTCAAAACGTGTAAACAACTTTATAACGGGATATGAATTAGAAAATAATTGCTTATTGATTAAAATGTTATAACCAATTGTAAGAACTTATCCTATTAACAACTTTAAAAGTTATGCAGGTTAGATTAGAATACTAACAAAAAAAAAACAAAAAATAATGAACTAACATACTAATATGAATTTTTAATAAATTGTAACCTTGTCTATAAGCAGGAGGAGGGGATGAGAAACGAGCTCCTGGCTTATGTCCAGGAGCACGTCTCGTTAACCCCTTCAACCAACAGCTGATTCTTATTGAAATCAAAAATATTGGTTTAATAATTAAACTCTGATATATATATATGTTATAAGGAAATATCAGGGTAAAATTGTATTATATATATGAATGTGAGGCCTCGTTTTAATATTTTAATATGTTATGATTAACTAAGAGAGCGGAGCGAGTTGAGCAACAACGCAATGGAAGTCAAAATAAGGTTTTTTCCCACCTACAGGTGGGTCACTTGCTACAGTGCCGACTATAGACACTGTAGCCTCACTCTTTTAGTTTTTTTTTTATTACATAAAATCACTTGTTTGTGTTTTGTGTTTAGTGATAAGAATAATATGGACATACCAACAAAAGTTAATAATTCAAAAACTCCCCCAATACCTAAAGACCTGGGATATGGACGCACCACAAGATTCAAAGGTACTATAATTATTCAAAATGCATGACACCACACAAAAGAACCTAGGAGGAGTCTCATTTTGTAGTTGGAATATAAGGGGTAAGATATTAGCTCAGCTAAAAATGTATAATTCTGACATTACCTTCCTACAAGAAACACACCTAAAACCACAGGACCAAGTTAGGCTGAGGGCGAAATGGATAGGTCAAACATACCACTCTTCATTCACTTCAAAATCTAGAGGCACGTCAATTATCATAAGAAAAGGTATACCATTTAAAGCAAAGAATATTATAACAGATATAGAAGGGAGATACCTAATAGTTAATGGAGAAATCCATGACACTCCACTTACTTTGGTAAATATATATGCCCCTAACTTTGATAACCCCCACTTTTTCAATAAAATCTTTAATATAATTGCAGAGTCAAACTATCAAAATGTTATAATAGGCGGAGACTTTAATTGTGTTTTAGACCCGTACTTAGATAAATCAAGTCAAAAACAGAGAGGGAATATGAAATCGAAAACTGGGGAACTCCTCAATACCTACATAAACAACACTAATATAGCAGATGTTTGGAGAATTGTGAACCCAACTGGCAGGGAATATTCGTTTTACTCAATGGTACATAAGACATACTCACGTATAGACTACTTTCTGCTGGATACAAAATTAATCCCCCAAACATCTAATGCAATATATCATACAAATTCAATTTCAGACCATTCTCCACTAACTTTCTTTTTAAAACTGGAAGGATTGTCTAAGAATAATTCATTCTGGAGATTTAACTCTCAAATTTTAAAAGATCCACAAGCGAGTATATATTTAAAAGAACAAATGGAGGTCTTTTTTCAAACAAATGATACTTCAGATATATCGCCTACTTTACTTTGGGAATCTTTTAAAGCATACATTAGGGGTATTATAATTTCATATCAAGCTTTTCAAAATAAAAAGAATAAGAATGAACAAAGACAGTTAGAAGAACTTATTAGACAAATGGATATAGATAATGCTAAAGATCCAACAATAGATAAACATAATAAAATAATAATTTTAAAATTTAAATTAAATAAATTATTATCTGCCAAACTTATAAGACTTTTTCAAATTACAAAACAAGAGCACTTTGAATTTGGGGATAAACCGCATAAACTTTTGGCTCGCCAGCTAAAAAAACGAGAAAAGGAACATACTATACCAAAGATCAAATCAGATAAAGGGGAATTATTAACAACACCGAAGGATATTAATAAAAGATTTGCGCAATTTTACGAGAATTTGTATACATCTAAAACGATAATTGATTCCAATAATATCACAAAGTTCTTGGATACCTGTAATCTTCCAAAGTTAGAGCTGAAGGAACAAGAGGAACTGGGTGCACAAATCTCAATTAAGGAATTAGAAGATACAATAAACTCACTAAAAAATGGAAAAACACCAGGCCCTGATGGATTTACTAATGAATTTTATAAAAACTTTTATGAAAAAATAATACCAAGATTACAAAAAATGTACCAATACGCTTTTAAAAAACGAATACTACCTGATACATTAGCGGAATCAACGATTACATTAATACCTAAGAAAAATAAGGATTTAGAAGATCCTGGCTCATATAGAGCTATAGCATTGTTAAACACAGATCAAAAAATATTAGCGAAAACATTAGCCAGAAGATTAAGTAAATACATTAGTAAATTAATAAACCCAGATCAGACAGGGTTTATCCCTAAGAGATACTCTTCTAATAATATGAGACGTCTACTCAACATAATGCACTCACACAAATCTGAAGATCAAGAATTATCAATTATTTCGCTGGATGCTGAAAAAGCATTTGATCAAGTAGAATGGAATTATATGGATAAAGTATTACAAAAATTTCAACTGGGAGAGAATTTTATTTTATGGATTAAGTTACTATATAACAAACCTACAGCTAGAATACTTACTAATAACATATTATCCTCGAAATTTCAACTATCAAGGGGAAATAGACAAGGATGCTCATTATCACCACAGCTGTTTGCTCTCATTATTGAACCGCTAGCAGAAAAAATTAGAATACACCCTGATATTCATGGATATAATACTAAAGACTCATATAATAAAATATCTTTATACGCGGATGATATATTATTGTATATCACAAAACCTCAAATCACTATACCAAATATATTAAATTTAATTGAAGACTTCGGATCTTTTTCTGGATATAGAATAAATTGGAATAAAAGTGAAATTATGTCAATAAAACCGAAAGATTCAACACATCTTTTAAAATTCCCTTTTAAAATAGCTACAGAAAAATTTAAATATTTGGGAATCGAAATTACCAGAGCATATCAAGGTATGCTCAGGGCAAATTTTGACCCCCTACTTAATAAACTGAATACATTAATTAAATTCTGGAAAACGCTTCCGATGTCTTTAATAGGCCGAATAAACGCAATAAAAATGATCTTTTTACCACAAATTTTATACCTATTTCAATCAATTCCTATATACTTACCTAAGAAGTTTTTTAAAAAACTCGACTCAGATATCACTAATTTTATATGGGACTATAAATCACATAGAATACAAAAAACCCATCTGAATAAATCTAAAGTATTGGGGGGTCTAGCACTACCCAATTTTATGTATTATTATTGGTCAGTAAATATTAAAAACATGATTCAACTGATGGATAACTCCGCCCAGCAAGTAGACTGGATTGTAATGGAGAAAGAGGATTGCTCCTCTAGAAACATTGGAGCGATCCTCCTCTCTCCAATGAAATTGAATAACACAAACTATAATAAGAACCCAATTATTCATAGTACAATCCGTATTTGGAAACAAATAAAACAAAATTTAAAATTAAGAAACTTATCACTTTTATTACCTATAGTCAATAACCCTTCGTTTAGTCCTTCTATTATAGATAAAGCTTATACACAATGGGATAGACTAGGAATTAAAACGCTTGGTGACTTGTATGAAACTGGAAAATTACTTTCATTTCAACAATTACAAATAAAATATAAACTCGGAAATAATCAATATTTTAAATACTTTCAAATATGCGACTATTTGAAAAAATATATAAAAGATCATCATAATAACCCAGCAGATGTACTGGACGAGGCAATGCAGACAAAAGCGGAATCAGCAAACTTAATATCATATTTGTACAATATTATCTTAAATGTACAAATACCATCTACGGAGGGTATCAGAAGAGACTGGGAACAAGAGTTAGCCATTAAAATTTCAAAGGAAAGTTGGAATGAATACTTATTAAAAGTACATAAATGCTCGATTAATGTAAGACACACTTTAATACAATTTAAAATTTTACATAGATTATATTATTCGAAAACTAAAATTCATAAAATTTTCCCAAACGTATCATCTATTTGTGATAAATGTCAATCCCAAGAAGCAACTATAGCGCACTCATTTGTCTTCTGTACAAAAATTCAAAAATTTTGGAATGAAATTTTTGAAATCTTTACAAAGTTATTTAAAACAAGACTGATACCCAAAGCAGAATGGATTATCTTCGGAATAACGGAAGATGATCCAGAACTAAATGTGTTTCAAAAGAAATTAATGGATTATGGGTTAATAACTGGAAAAAAGCTAATTCTAAAATTTTGGAAGAAGGCTCCAATACCAACTATAAATATGTGGATTTCAAATATGTTTGAAACACTACACCTTGAAGAGATAAGACTCCTCCTAGCAGGTAAACCAGATCACTTCCACCTGACGTGGTCTGCATTTATAGAATTATTACAAACATAGGGTGCAAAAGTACTTTAAAAAAATAAAAAATTGAGGTCGGGTAAGGGGGGATGATAGTTGAAGAGTTGGTATGTCCTATTTACGTGATGCTCAAAAAAAAAAACATTTGTTTTTCTTTTTTTCTCTCTCTCTTTTCTTTTCTTAGGGCCTATTTCTTAACTCCTTTTTTTTTTTGTCTTTAATTTCGCTTTCATAGGGTCCCCGTCCTTTTTTTTTTTTTTTTTTTGTTTGTTGTTACATTTTCTACACTTTTCTACACTTGCACTTTTTCCTTCACTTTCTTCTCTCTTTCAATCTTTTCTTTCTTTAGCGTAAAAAAAAAAATAAAGGGAGTACATTAATTGTAAGAAGATATAAATGACGAGTATTAATGTATGTGGCTGTGATGTAATGTACTTCTAATAAATAAAAATTAAAAAAAAAAAAAAAAAAAAAAAAAAAGAAAAATCGCTCCGACTGCCGTTGTATCAAGTTTATTAAAATTAGCGCTGGATAATTTAATAGCAGGAGTAAAATTAAAATCACCTTCTAAAGCCGTGAACGCCGACAACGGGACGGATTTCATGTATGGCACAGGTAAAGGAAAGCCGTTAGTTTTACATAAAAACTTGCTTCTTCGGATGCCTTTAATCAAAATTTCACGTTGCGAAAATGTGATTATGTAAATATACGAACCGGCAGTATTTTTCCTGCCGATATGGGGTTTAAATTCACTGCAACCGCAACGTTCCAAACGGTCGCGTTCCACAAAAACCCACTCGCAAGATGATTTCATTGGCCATTTAATTACGGGAATTAAACACTAAATTCCTTCCATTTGGCCTATAAATTCATGATAATGAGATTTAAAAATCATGTTATATTGTGAATTCTTGTGTGAATGTTATTTGGACACTTAGGCTATTTTAAAATGTTAACCTTTTCTTAAGAAATGGATAGATGTTTAGATCTAGTAATTAAATTTTGTAGTTAGCTACAATTAGGTAACTAACTAATTATACGCTTTAATTTCAGGTCATCCAAGTAAGATTGTTTCATATTTGTTTCAGAATGCTTCAATCTATAATAACTCTTTCACAGAGGCCCGGGAGCCGTTGGAGCGAGAGGAGGAGTTTCTGGGCAGTGAGTTTAAAAACGGAGCGTGGGGCTTGCTTTCACAGAGGTCCGGGAGCCGTTGGAGCGAGAGGAGGAGTACCCAATCTGCAACGTTCCATCGCACTTCCAAGGAAGTAGTCTGGTGGAAGCCGCTGATTGGTGGAAGCGGACTAGAGGGAGAAGCTGATTGGGAGCAACCCCAGGTTTGCATTTCTGCTTTCTGGTTAAGGATACAGTGAGCTAAGGGTTCAGTGAGCTAAGGGTACAGTGAGTAAGGTTACAGTCAGTAAGGGTACAGTGAGTTAAGGGTACAGTGAGTTAAGGGTACAGTGAGTTAAGGGTACAGCGAGTTAAGGGTACAGCGAGTTAAGGGTACAGCGAGTTAAGGGTACAGTGCTTTTTAGTAAAGGCACAGTTTAAAGGATTAAGATTTTTATAGTGTGAGTGAGTTGATTTAATTTGGGGGTAAGCCAAGGCAGTTGAGATCGGCCCCATGGTTTGCTCATCCTGCAACATGTGGGAGATCAGGGGTATGGTCGGTGTCCCTGGTGACTACGTTTGCAGGAAGTGTGTCCAGCTGCAGCTCCTGGCAGACCGCATTGAACGATTGGAGCTGCGGTTGGATTCATACTGGAGCATCCACGATGCTGAGAAAGTCGTGAATAGCATGTACAGTGATTTGGTCACACCGCAGGTAAAAGGTAAGCGGACAGAAAGGGAGCGGGTGGCCGTTAGCCAGCGTAGCAGTAGGCAGGTAGTCCAGGAGTCCCCTGCGGTCATCTCCCTCCTAAACAGGTATACCATTTTGGATACTGTTGGGGGAGATGGCTCATCAGGGGAAGGCAGCAGCAGCCAAGTTCATGGCACCATGGGTGGCTCTGCAGCACAGGAGGGGAGGACAAAGAGTGGAAGGGCTATAATAATAGGGGATTCAATTGTAAGGGGAATAGATAGTCGTTTCTGCGGCCGCAAACGAGACTCCAGGATGGTATGTTGCCACCCTGGTGCAAGGGTCAAGGATGTCACTGAACGGCTGCAGAACATTCTGGAGAGGGAGGGTGAACAGCCAGTTGTCGTGGTGCACATTTGCACCAACGATATAGGTAAAAAACGGGATGAGGTCCAACAAGGTGAATTTAGGGAGCTAGGAGATAAACTTAAAAGTAGGACCTCAAAGGTAATAATCTCTGGATTACTACGAGTACCACGGGCTAGTCAGAGTAGAAATAGGAGGATATTGCAGATGAATACGTGGCTTGAAAAATGGTGTAAGGGGGAGGGATTCAAATTTCTAGGGCATTGGAACCAGTTCTGGGGGAGGTGGGACCAGTACAAACAGAACGGTCTGCACCTGGGCTGGAATGGAACCAATGTCCTTGGGGGAGTGTTTGGCAGTGCTGTCGGGGTGGATTTAAACTAATGTGGCAGGGAGATGGGTGCAAGAGCAGAGAGACAGAGGGGTGTAAAATGAGGGTAGAAGCAATAGGTAGCAAGGTGAAAAGTAAAAGTGGCAGGCAGACAAATCCAGGGCAAAAATCAAAAAGGGCCACTTTTCAACATAATTGTATAAGGTGTAAGAGTTTTGTAAAAACAAGCCTGAAGGCTTTGTGTCTCAATGCAAGGAGCATTCGTAATAAGGTGGATGAGTTGAATGTGCAGATAGTTATTAATGAATATGATATAGTTGGGATCACGGAGACATGGCTCCAGGGTGACCAAGGCTGGGAGCTGAACATCCAGGGATATTCAATATTCAGGAGGGATAGACAGAAAGGAAAAGGAGGTGGGGTAGCGTTGCTGGTTAGAGAGGAGATTAACGCAATAGAAAGGAAGGACATTAGCTTGGAGGATGTGGAATCGATATGGGTAGAGCTGCGAAACACTAAGGGGCAGAAAACGCTAGTGGGAGTTGTGTACAGGCCACCTAACAGTAGTAGTGGAGTTGGGGATGGCATCAAACAGGAAATTAGAAATGCGTGCAACAAAGGTAAAACAGTTATAATGGGTGACTTCAATCTACATATAGATTGGGTGAATCAAATTGGCAGGGGTGCTGAGGAAGAGGATTTCTTGGAATGTATGCGGGATAGTTTTCTAAACCAACACGTAGAGGAACCAACGAGAGAGCAGGCTATTCTAGACTGGGTATTGAGTAATGAGGAAGGGTTAGTTAGCAGTCTTGTTGTGCGTGGCCCCTTGGGCAAGAGTGACCATAATATGGTTGAGTTCTTCATTAGGATGGAGAGTGACATTGTTAATTCAGAAACAAGGGTCCTGAACTTAAAGAAAGGTAACTTTGAGGGTATGAAACGTGAATTAGCCAAGATAGACTGGCAATTGATTCTTAAAGGGTTGACGGTGGATATGCAATGGAAGGCATTTAAAGACTGCATGGATGAACTACAACAATTGTTCATCCCAGTTTGGCAAAAGAATAAATCAGGGAAGGTAGTGCATCTGTGGATAACAAGGGAAATCAGGGATAGTATCAAAACAAAAGATGAAGCGTACAAATTAGCCAGAAAAAAGCAGCCTACCAGGGGACTGGGAGAAATTCAGAATCCAGCAGAGGAGGACAAAGGGCTTAATTAGGAAAGGGAAAATAGATTATGAACGAAAACTGGCAGGGAACATAAAAACTGACTGCAAAAGTTTTTATAAATATATGAAGAGAAAAAGATTAATTAAAACAAATGTAGGTCCCTTGCAGTCCGAAACAGGCGAATTGATCATGGGGAACAAGGACATGGCAGACCAATTGAATAACTACTTTGGTTCTGTCTTCACTAAGGAAGACATAAATAATCTGCTGGAAATAGCAGGGGACTGGGGGTCAAATGAGATGGAGGAACTGAGTGAAATCCAGGTTAGCCGGGAATTGGTGTTAGGTAAATTGAATGGATTAAAGGCCGATAAATCCCCAGGGCCAGATAAGTTGCATCCCAGAGTACTTAAGGAAGTAGCCCCAGAAATAGTGGATGCATTAGTGATAATTTTTCAAAACTCTTTAGATTCTGGAGTAGTTCCTGAGGATTGGAGGGTAGCTAATGTAACCCCACTTTTTAAAAAGGGAGGGAGAGAGAAAACGGGGAATTACAGACCAGTTAGTCTAACATCGGTAGTGGGGAAAATGCTATAGTCAGTTATTAAAGATGGGATAGCAGCACATTTGGAAAGTGGTGAATTCATTGGACAAAGTCAGCATGGATTTATGAAAGGTAAATTTTTCGAGGATGTAACTATTAGAGTCGATAAGGGAGAACCAGTGGATGTGTTATATCTGGACTTTCAGAAGGCTTTCGACAAGCTCCCACATAAGAGATTAGTATGCAAACTTAAAGCACACGGTATTGGGGGTTCAGTATTGATGTGGATAGAGAACTGGCTGGCAGACAGGAAGCAAAGAGTAAGAGTAAACGGGTCCTTTTCAGAATGGCAGGCAGTGACTAGTGGGGTACCGCAAGGCTCAGTGCTGGGACCCCAGCTATTTACAATATATATTAATGATCTGGATGAGGGAATTGAATGCAACATCTCCAAGTTTGCTGATGAGACAAAGCTGGGGGGCAGTGTTAGCTGTGAGGAGGATGCTAGGAGGCTGCAAGGTGACTTGGATAGGTTGGGTGAGTGGGCAAATGCATGGCAGATGCAGTATAATGTGGATAAATGTGAGGTTACCCACTTTGGTGGCAAAAACAGGAAAGTAGACTATTATCTGAATTGTGGCCGATTAGGATAAGTGGAGATGCAACAAGACCTGTGTGTCATGGTACACCAGTCACTGAAAGTAGGCATGCAGGTGCAGCAGGCAGAGAAGAAAGCGAATGGTATGTTAGCATTCATAGCAAAAGGATTTGAGTATTAGAGCAGGGAGGTTCTACTGCAGTTGTACAGGGTCTTGGTGAGACCACACCTGGAGTATTGCTTACAGTTTTGGTCTCCAAATCTGAAGAAAGATATTCTTGCCATAGAGGGAGTACAGAGCAGGTTCACCAGACTGATTCCTGGGATGTCAGGACTTTCATATGAAGAAAGACTGGATAGACTCGGTTTGTACTCGCTAGTATTTGGAAGATTGAGGGGGGGTCTTATAGAAACTTACAACATTCTTAAGGGGTTGGACAGGCTAGATGCTGGAAGATTGTTCCCGATGTTGGGGAAGTCCAGGACAAGGGGGTCACAGTTTAAGGATAAAGGGGAAATCTGTTAGGACCGAGATGAGAAAAACATTTTTCACACAGAGTGGTGAATCTCTGGAATTCTCTGCCACAGAAGGTAGTTGAGGCCAGTTCATTGGCTTTATTGAAGAGGGAGTTAGATGTGGCCCTTGTGGCTAAAGGGATCAGGGGGAATGGGATACTGATACTGGATACTGAGTTGGATGATCAGCCATAATCATATTGAATGGTGGTGCAGGCTCGAAGGGCCGAATGGCCTACTCCTGCACCTATTTTCTATTTTCTAACTGAACATTTCTTTCAGTTCTCTTAATTTTTAAGAAAGTTATGGGCTTTTTACTGTCCTTGATCACAGCTTTTGAGGTAAGTCAATGGAAAAGCAATAGGGAACAAGATGATAATTTCCGAGTATGAAAATGACCATAACTTTTGTAATACTGAAGATATGAAAGTGAATTAGGTGTCAAATTAAACTTCTTTTTATGCTGTATCTGATGGGATAAATTGCAGACTTAATTTTAAAAATCTCAAATTTTTTAAACATTACTCAATCTGTGCTCTCGTCATTTTATAATCCTACATGAGGTCTGGCCCTCAGCTTCTTCGCTCCACGGAAAACAACCTCAGCCATCCAGCCTCTCCTTCTCACTCAAACCCTCCAATCCAGGTGATCCATCGATCTATGTTGAATTTCCCGGTTCTGCAGCATCCTTGGCTCTCTCTCTGTCTGTCTCCCCACCGCCGCCGCCGCCACCTCTCCCCACTCCATCCTCCGTCCCCTCGGGTGGGCGCTCCCTCGCTCTCTCACTCTCCGACCGTTAAACCATCACCCTCGCTCGCGCAGCCCGCGGTATCCCTGACGGCGTGATGTAGGGTGCGACTAGCCGCTCGCGGTCTCCCTGACACTACGTTCGGCTTGAGGACTGGAGCGGCCGCCATCAGTGAGGAGGCAGCCGCCGATGGCGATGATGAGCCGGGAGCGTCCATGGCAGGGGAAGGTTCGCGCCCAACCGCCAGCGCAATTCAAACCAAAGATACCAGATGAGCAAGATAGACCACTCCTCCGCAATCCAATGGACTGACGTGTAGTACGCAACGGAACGTCATGGCCGCCATTTTCTAATGCAAAACACGACTTCCGGTTTGCCTCCTGCTGTGTAATCCAAAGATTATATAGCGGAGCGGAGCTCCTCTAGTATCTTTGGTGTAATCCGCTCTATCATCCTTGGTGTAACCAGTGTTGTAGGGAACAGTGTTTGATATAGCGCATCTATCACCTCACATATTTTAGTTAATTTTATTGTAAATGTTTTCCCCGTTCCCCCATTTCCCTCCCCAGCCGCCACCTTTGCGTAGTTTCCCTTGCATTGTATTGTGCAGCTTCCCTTGTATTGCTTTAACACACACTGTACACAAAATTAAATTTAACTTATATATATATTTATATGAATGTGTGTTTGTGTGTGCCTGTGTGTGAGAGGCAAGTTAAGGGTCTGTCCCACCAGCATGCAATTGCATGCGTCCAGCGCGACCAAACGTGGCCGCTTGTTTTTATAAATGTGCTATATAAATAAAAGTGACTTGACTTGACATATTTCTCTAGTTTCTTTCTTCAGATTTCATCTAATTTGTTTAGCAACCTTTTTCTTTCAATCTCCGTGTGTATATATATATATATATATATTTGTGTGTGTGTATCACTATATATATATATATATATATATATATATATATATATATATATATACACACACATACACATATCACTGTATATATATATATATATCACAATATATATTACAATATATGTGTATATACATATATATACATACATATTTGTATGTATACACATATATATATACACACACACACACACACATATATATATATATATATAAAATATATATGAAATCCTAATATTGTGAATAAAATATCCATGAACACAATGTCGAAATATTTTTCCATTCTTTCATTCTATATTAGCATAAATTAGCGTAGTGCATACATCCCTACATATTTAAATTCAGTCGATAAGTTGGTCAAATAATATGGGGACCTTCTTGCTTTTTTTGTGACATGGATTTTTAAACTTGAATGTCTCATAACTATACATTTGTGGGTCAGCAGTATTTTGCACCAACCCCCACAATTTCAAATAATTCTAAATTGAACTTCATAAACAAGGAAAACACTTTATTTACATCATTTTGTGTGCGACATATACAGGGTTGCAGTGTTTTGCATATCAGCTAATCAATAAAAGTGATGTCAAATTCAACATATTTCAAACAAAGGGCAAAATTTCCAACTTATATACAATAACTAGACTAAGTTGGGTCCCAGCATCACACGGGAGGGCTGGTCACCCAATGCAATATTCCACCTCTCCACCAATTCCTATATTGCTGGCCAGTGGGGGGGGGGGGCTTTCTGTTGTGCTAGTATTTGTGTTGTGGGCCAAAGGGACTTGTTTCCAGAGGGCTAGTATGGACATTGTGGGTCGAATGGATTCTTGGGCTGGCAGCTCAGTCACTGAGGCCTGGCAGTACAGTCCCTCAGACCTGGCAGGCTGGCAGCTGAGAAACTGCCAGAAATTCTGCCCAAAACAGGTGACAGACTCTGTGAGAGAGAAGGGGGAGA
Organism: Malacoraja senta; assembly: GCA_038087875.1. NCBI lineage: Eukaryota > Metazoa > Chordata > Chondrichthyes > Rajiformes > Rajidae > Malacoraja > Malacoraja senta. The sequence goes on from JAXLNO010004987.1 coordinate 30,303, forward strand.
GGGTGGACTGAATGGATTATTGGCCTGGCAGTTCAGTCACTTACAGCTGGTGGGCTGGCAGTTCACTTACTCACGGCTCATGGGTTGGCAGTTCAATCACTGACGGCTGGTGGGCTGGCAGTGCAGTCAATGACGGCTGGAACCGATATTGCACCAACCCACTCAATTTTAAATAATTCATAATAGTGATCCATTAACATGCTTAACACTTTATTTCTGACATGCATGGTAAGATTTACAAACTCGCAGAACTGGGTCTCTGCGCATCCCTCTGCAATTGGATCCTCGACTTCCTCATTCTCAGACCAGTCTGTTCGTATTGGTGGAAATGTGTCAAGACTCGATAACACTCTGCACGGGAGCACCTCAAGACTGCGTACTCAGCCCCCTGCTGTACTCATTCTATACTCATGACTGCATAGCTGGACATAGTGCGAACTCCATCATCAAGTTTGCTGACAACACCACTGTTGTGGGACGTATCACTGATGGGGATGAGTCAGAGTATAGAAGTGAAATCGAGCAACTGTCCATATGGTGCCAGCACAATAACCTGTCCCTCAACACCAGCAAAAAGACTACAAAAAGTAGTAAACACTGCCCAGTCCATCATCAGCTCTGACCTCCTTTCCATCGAGGGGATTTATCGCAGTCGCTGCCTCAAAAAGGCTGGCAATATCATCAAGGACCCATGCCATCCTGGCCACACACTCATCTCCCTGCTGCCTTCAGGTAGAAGGTACAGGAGCCTGAAGACTGCAACGGCCAGGTTCAGGATTAGCTACTTCCCCACAGCCATCAGGCTATTAAACTTGGCTCGGACAAAACTCTGAACATTAATAGCCCATTATCTGTTATTTGCACTTCATCAGTTTATTTATTCATGTGTGTATAAATTTATATAATTGTATATGGCCACACTGATCTGTTTTGTAGTCAATGCCTACTATGTTCTGTTGTGCTGAAGCAAAGCAAGAATTTCATTGTACAATCAGGAACACATGACAATAAACTCAATTGAACGAACTTGAACAATAGTATTACTTCAAATAAATAATGTTTGAAAATTATGCACTTTACTTATGTTCCACTTTTTGAAGTTTTTTACATCTCCTTTTAACAGTCATGTTATGCATTTTTCTATTCTTGAATTTGAGTCCATAGTGCATGTGGATACTCACAAAGATTGCTGCAATTCTAATCTTGACTCTATTGCAGCACAAGTTCATGTCTTTGTATTGCTGTGTGTTATGTATTGCTGTGTTTGTTCGATGGGAAATGTCATCTTAACATCATCAAATTCTGTGCGGAACACTTTCTCGCACACTTCACAGAACCCAAGAAAGTATTCCGAAGGCACCATCAATGAGCCAAAGTCAGACGTTGATGTGTCGTGTGCTTTGTGATGGATGAATATGAGTGCAGGATCAACTAAAGTGGCATCCGTTCGTAATAGAACTTCTCTGCATGTGTGGCATTTTGAGGACAGTTCATGTGAAGTGATGATTTTGTGACAGATGTGTCCTGCGATGTAAGCTAGTGTATTCTCTTCAGGGAGATCTAGTGAAATGCTGCAGACTGCATTGTGCTGTTTTGTTTTATTGGTATGGGAGATAGATGGAGATGGTTTCTTGACTCTGTTTTTTGTTAGTGTTTGCAATGTTAAGATAAATCTGTCTGAGTCGGGGGAACAGTTTGCACTCACAGATGGCTTTATCAGTTCAGCCACCATAACCATCCGGAAAGCACATCGAAACTCCTTAGCTGATGGATTTTCTCTGAATCCGCCCTTTCGCCGAATAGTGGAGAACAAATTCTCTACAACATCCTGATTGATCCGAGATGTGAACATAAAACGGGCGTCTGTGCTTTCCTTTATGTGCTGCCACAGCTGTGAAATGCAAGAAATTGCAAGCTGCCATCCCTTGACAAACAACACATTTTTAGCTCCAAGCACTGTCAAGCTTCGGAGTACAGTCAAGCATGATTCAAAGAATGACTTATGCGCAGACTTTTCTGACATAGGCCTCCTTAACAGTTTGGGGTCCCTGAAAAACCTGCTGTTAAATGAGTCAAACAGTCCATCAACCATTTCAATGAACTCTGCCGTATAAACAGCCTCCCCGTATAAACAACCTATATGTTGAAATAGGTAACTTTCCAAGAGCTGCATAGGTGTAGACGCCTGCTGCTACCGAATGGCTAAGCACCTGCGCAGCCTTGTTGACTCTCATTTTAGAGAAGCTGTTTAAAACAAAATGGCCTCTGGTTAATTTATGGGCTTTTCTAATGGGCAACTGTGAATCATGCTCATAAAATGTGTAAATATGTGCCCATTTGATATGTTTTTTTCTGCCATCCTCTCCCTTGACCTCAAAAACATATTTCTCCAAACTTGAGTATGTGTTTTTCAACAAGTGGGGTGGGTCATGCATGCAATAGATATTGGTTCCCCCGTGGACGAAGAAAGGATGGTCTTCTGTCACACCCAAGTTGGAGTAGAGTCGAATATTGCTTGGGCCTTGGCCACAAACAACGACCTTCTGTAAACATTCATTGAGTAATGTTGCAGTTTGTCAGCTGTTGTGCAGTCCCGTGAAAGAAAGTAACCTACAGGTTGCTTCCATTTCCCCATCAAGCCTCTAACCATGAAAACGAGAGCATGGTTGGCAGGCCTTGATGTCTTCCCTAGGGATCCAAAGTCCTCAAAATCCTCCACTGAATCTTCAGTAATATTGTAAGAGAGGCTTGCACGTAAACTCATTTCGTCAAAGGAGACTACACATAATTTGTGCCTCTCTGACATCCCCGCAACCCTGTCTTTCAAAAGTTCAAAGATCTTAGGGGGAAACCCAGGCCTCACTTCAATATTGCTCAACCACCTACGTAGTGATGAGATTGATCGAAGTGTGAAAATGCACTGGCAGAACTGATATGCTCGGGGACTCTGGTGGTAGAGGGACAAGGCAACCACCTTGTCTGAATAACTCCATCGTCTTCCTCTTGCACTTCTGCGTCCGGACGCATTACGCAACTGCGACGCAAAGAAAGACAGTGCTGGTTCTTGTAAAAATTCACCAGCCCCTCTGATCAAGTCACTAATTGTCTTACTTTCTGTAGTATTCTTTCCCATTGATAATTTAATCTGTTGTACACTTTTTTTGAGGCGGAAAGTACGCTGTCTTTCCTTCATCAGAGCTCTGCTGTCATTCACATTTGGTGTGGATTGAAGATTTATATTCACAAATGAAAATAAAAGTACCATACATGCCATTACATATTGACTATTAGCAATTATATCAGTTTGGATACAATTTTTTAATATTTATCCAAAGTGAGAGAATATATTTTATTTTAAAAAGGAGAAAATTACTTGCCTCTTTGCTGTTTTAAAGGCGTTGGTGAGGATGGGAGGTTCTCATTCTTCCTCTTGAGTAACCTGCGTTGGGAGGACAGACATTTCGGCGTGTTTGGATTGTCAAAGAGCGTTGGAACTGCATTCTAATTTAGCCTGTTCTTGGTCTGCTTGTTGGAAAACTCATCAAGTTCAAAGTGTAAAGAACAAAGACAACAGTTGGCTGAGAAGTACTCCGGAGTTCGGTGCAGGAGATCTTGTCGACGAGTATTCTGGACCCACTGTTAACATCTGAAATTACAGAACATATCATTTAGGATTAACTAATAAGAAAACAAATTATTATAACTACATGCCTGCAGAATGGATGATGTATCACTTAAGTGCAATTGTTTTCAGTTGTGTGAAGATGCATTTTGCCTCTAATATGTCAATTTACCTTAAATGTAGAAGAGCTTATTAAAAACTTCTTACAAAGACCATTAAGTATTTTCTTTCTATCCTCTTTTGGACCTAAGGCATAGCAGGGCTGCCAACTATCACACAGAGGGAAGGGAGGGAGGGAATGAATGGAGAGAGAGGGAGAGAGGGAAGGAGATCGAGAGAAGAGAGGGGAGAGAGAGAGATCGGGAGAAGAGAGGGGAGAGAGAGAGATCGAGAGAAGAGAGGGGAGAGAGAGATCGAGAGAAGGGGGAGAGAGAGCGATCGAGAGAAGGGGGAGAGAGAGAGATCGAGCGAAAGGGGAGAGAGAGAGATCGAGAGAAGGGGGAGAGAGAGAGAGAGATCGAGAGAAGGGGGAAAGAGAGAGATCGAGAGAAGGGGAGAGAGAGAGATCGACTCTGACTCCGTGGTGTTTTCGATCCAGCGCCGCCCGCCCGCAGCGGGACGCCCTCAGACCCTCGATGTTGGTGGTCGGCGGTCACAGCACACCGGAGCGGCGACCCGGCAAGGCATCGCCCGCTCCGTGTTGGTGTCCCAGCGCTGTGCACCCTTCTTCACGGCGGGCTTGTGATCTTTGCTTGTGGTGTCTCGACAATTCGAGGGACATAACGGGTAACAGCCGCCGCGTTCTCGGACTCGAATCTGAGCTCGAAAAATCTCGTGGTGGGCCTAATGTGTCCCGCGGGCCATATTTTGGAGACCCCTGCCTTACAAGAATAAAACCCAAAACGTACAGAAGTGTTATAATTAATGACTTTATTATTGATAAATAAAGATCTATTAAAAATAATTCTAATCCCAAGAAGCAACTATAGCGCACTCATTTGTCTTCTGTACAAAAATTCAAAAATTTTGGAATGAAATTTTTGAAATCTTTACAAAGTTATTTAAAACAAGACTGATACCCAAAGCAGAATGGATTATCTTCGGAATAACGGAAGATGATCCAGAACTAAATGTGTTTCAAAAGAAATTAATGGATTATGGGTTAATAACTGGAAAAAAGCTAATTCTAAAAATTTTGGAAGAAGGCTCCAATACCAACTATAAATATGTGGATTTCAAATATGTTGAAACACTACACCTTGAAGAGATAAGACTCCTCCTAGCAGGTAAACCAGATCACTTCCACCTGACGTGGTCTGCATTTATAGAATTATTACAAACATAGGGTGCAAAAGTACTTTAAAAAAATAAAAAATTGAGGTCGGGTAAGGGGGGATGATAGTTGAAGAGTTGGTATGTCCTATTTACGTGATGCTCAAAAAAAAAACATTTGTTTTTCTTTTTTTCTCTCTCTCTTTTCTTTTCTTAGGCCCTATTTCTTAACTCTTTTTCTTTTTGTTTTTAATTTCGCTCTCATAGGGTCCTCGTCCTTTTTTTTTGTTGTTACATTTTCTACACTTTTCTACACTTGCACTTTTTCCTTCACTTTCTTCTCTCTTTCAATCTTTTCTTTCTTTAGTGTAAAAAAAATAAATAAAGGGAGTACATTAATTGTAAGAAGATATAAATGACGAGTATTAATGTATGTGGCTGTGATGTAATGTACTTCTAATAAATAAAAATTAAAAAAAAAAAATAATAATAATTCTAATAACTTTCTAATGTACCGACAAACCTAGTTTCCCAATGACCGTTGATGGGAGACCAGAAAATAACATTTTCAGTTCAGAATAATATCGACAGATGTCAAATAAAATATATTTTCTCACCTTTCTTTTTTATCGGGGAACCTAAAGAATGACAGGTCGGGTCGTTTACATTGACGATTAGAGCAATTGATAGCAGAGCAGTGAGATGAAGATTTAGATGTAGATGCCATGACGGTAGTCGAGGCACGCCGGTAAAATGGCGTCAACAATCACCCATGTCATACTACCCTTTTTTCGCTGAGTGGCGCATCTTGCTCAGCTATATAATCTTTGATTCAAACGGCGGCGGCGCGGCCTCGCGACCCCCCACCTCCCGCCGCGCGCACGCGCAGTGGTTGCCAAAGATTATATAGCTCCTCCAGTATCTTTGGCGGTTGCAGCCCGCCGCCGCGCACACGCGCATTGGTTCACGCCCGCCGCCGCGCACGCACGCGCAGTGGTCCACAAAGATCAGGGAGCTCTGCCACGCTCAATGTGTACCTTCGATTTTCCAGCATCTGCAGTTCCTTCTTTAACACTTTGTCTACTCCACTGCGAAATCTCCTCAAGGTATGCCTACTTTGAAGAAGTTCTCCTCCTCTCTCTGGAGAGTTTCACAACCACCTAACTGCCCCTCCTCTGTGATCCCCCCTGCCCTCCAACTCTACGACCACATCCTTACCCAAACTCGATACCACAGCCACATTAGCTTCCTCGGGGCATGCCTGCGCCTCCATCTCATACCTCATGGCTTCCAGCTCCAGTTCACTACCTCCCAGTTCGGACCCCAGCCGGACTATCGGTACCGACTGGCTATCTACCGGCATACCCAACAATTCTCCACCCGGGCACTGAGAAACCACTTTGACTGCGATGCGCCGGCACCAGCAGGACCTCGCATTGACCCTCCCTGAACTTCGGGCCTCACTCACCCAGCCCTGCAACGGACCACAACTGTATTTCATCCGCCGGAAGATCCACCTCTTCAATAAAAGATTCCTGGCCCACCTTAACTCCACCAAGGACCTGAAATTGGCCCGCCTCCAGGCCGCTCCCGCCGCCAACACTTCGCGACTCGACCGCCCGCAGGCTCCGGGCCCCAACTCTGGCCTGCATCGCCTGCCCGTCCCGCGACGCCATCTTGGCCACGAGGAGCGCCTCCAGTACTCACCAGGACGCCGCCTTCACCGACCTCCACGTCGATGCTGCCGCCGACCTTCACCTGCCTACCGATGACGCCCAGCCTCGCCGCTTCAACGGTAACTCAGACTTCCTCCCCCTCGCCGATTCCTCCGAACCTCGCCGCCCCCCGGGACCTCCTAACCTCATCGCCGCACCGGGCCCATCCGACATCGGCGTCGCACTGGGCCCGCCGAACATCACAGCCGCACCCGGTCCTCCCAACATCGCCGCCGCACCGGGCCCATCCAGGATTGCCGCCGGTCCGGGCCCACTGAACATCGCCGCCGGACCGGACCCACTCAACATGGCCGCCGGACCGGGGCACCCCGAACATGGCCGCCGCACAGCACCCTACTCATCTCGTCGCCTCACTGGGCTGGTCGAAACGTGCCGCCCCACCGACCATCCGCCCACCGGGACCTCCCACGCATTGCCTGCGGACCCCGACTCTACTGTCCACGGACTCCGACCATCGGGTCCGTCGACCCTCGCCACTGCACCGCACTCCAGCCCCGCCGACCCCGACTCTACTGCCCGCGGACTCCCACTATCGGGTCCGCCCGCCCACACCACCACACCACCCTCCAGCCCCACCGACCCCGACTCCACTGCCTGAGGACCCCGACCATCGGGTCCGCCGACCCTCGCCACTGCGCCGCCCTCCAGCCCCGCCGACCCCGACTCTACTGCCCGAGGACTCCTACCGTCGGGTCCGCCGACCCTCGTCACCACACCTCCCTCCAGCAGCCCGCAGCCGTCACCTCACCTGCAGACTGGACTCTGGACTGGGCCTGAAGCCTCCACGCTGCTCACTCCCACTCTCCTGCGTTTGACTCCACTGGGTCCTAGTGCTAGACTGACTAGTCCTGGTTACCTCAGTGCTAGTTCCACTGATTCTTCCCCATCCTTCTCCAACTATGGGACCTCTTCTCTTCCCCACCTACACTACAGCCCTCTCACCCCCCCACCCCCTGACCACCCACCACCCCCCCACCACACATTGCCTCGTCCCCATTCCACCCACCTGCCTTCCTCTGTCCCCAGCCCCCATCCCTGCCGGGTGTTCACCATCCCCCCCGACCACCCCCTCACCAACATCGATCGGTCTGTCCTCAGCAGAGGTATTACCTTTGTCCCCCTCCGTCCCCACCTCAATGAGTTCCGTGCCCTCCATGAATTGGAATGCTTCTACCGTCGCCTCCGCCTCACAGCACACTTCCATGGGAAGGAGTCCTCGCCCCCCACTGATGACCCCTTTTCCCGTCTTCAACGCACCCCCTCCTCGTGGAACCCCCTCGTAGCCTTCCGGCTTTAGAACACTTTATCAAAAACTGCCGCCGTGACATCAACCGCCTCAACTTCTCCACTCCCCTGTCTCACTCTAATCTCTCCCCCCCTGAACGCACTGCCATCGACTCACTCCGCAACAACCCAGATCGGGTTATCAAACCCGCCGACAAGGGAGGTGCCATGGTAGTCTGGCGCGTCGATCTCTACAAAGCTGAGGCCACGTGCCAACTCTCGGACACCTCCTCCTACTTACCCCTGGACCATGACCCCACTGACGAGCACCAGGCCACCATCTCCAGCACCATCACCGACTTCATCCACTCCCACGCCCTGCCCGCCCAAGCCTCCCACCTCATCGTTCCCCAGCCCCGCACGGCCCTATTTTACCTTCTCCCCAAAATCCACAAACCTGACTGTCCCGGTAGACCCATTGTCTCTGCCAGTTCATGCCCCACCGAACTCATCTCCACCTACCTTGACTCCATCCTATCCCCCTTGGTTAAAT